>JAUESI010000033.1:11299059-11338876 GCA_032275145.1 Synergus laeviventris
AATACCCGGTTTAATTCCGGAAAGCAGATATGTTAAATCTGAGTGTACTGAATTTAAATGTTTCCAACTCAGCGATATATTTGCAAAATCCAAATTACAATAATATTTTTAATTTTAAGAAAATATTTAGAAGGCTTGGATTTGAAATGACTATCTTGAGGACCATATTTTAATATATGTAATTTACATGTAACGTACCGACGTGTATTAATCCACTCTATTGAATTCGTCTTTTCATAGAAACAAAGGATCTAACGGTAGTGTTTATCGTTACTTCGTCTAACGTTTCACACATGTATCCAGGCTAATTGGATTGCAGATAACAACTTGCCTATTCACAAGAGTTTAATTCTGATAGTCATTCGGTCGTCTTTCGAAACATTAACATGCTCTTTCCATTCGGTCTCTGCATTTTCTTGTAGGAAAATAACCATGTTGTTTAAGTTTTTTTTTTATTTTTTTAAATTTCATTACCCAATGAATAAAGTATTTGTTTTCTGAATTTATTAGGGGCAATCACGGTTACTTGCCAATCATACAAGATGACGTCTATTCTGGACTATATCAGTCACCGTTTACAACTTCCGGGAGGAATTGTTCTCGAAGATGCGGAGCAGAAGATACAAAGATGTGGGAATGAGATCATGAAAGACACATATTGAACGTGATTAAAGTCACGTAATAAATTTTACACTGGAGCTCTTTTGCAAAATGCCTCTACCTAACATCCTGAGAAAGGCGAGTAGTTACATCCTTGGGGAAGGATGTCAAGACTCTCGCCGGGTGATGTACCAGGATGAAGAGGTACTTTTCTGTAAAAACAATGTCTGTGTGCATCCACCTGCACTGATGAGACAGCATGGCGAAATTGTGCATCACCCAGGATATCTGACCCTGACTTGCAAGAACAACAAGAATTCAACTGTTCCAACTCTACATCTTAGTTGGATCCCTAATACTACTTTAAGGAAACATCCTACCACTTTGGAAAACATCATCAGAAATCGTGAGAACTCTAAAGATGCGAGTTTTCACCAAATTCCTGGAGTCGAGGAGGAAAGAGTCGACGTCTGTTTGGAGGTAGTATTTTTTATTGGAAAATATAATAAGATTTCTGTGGATTAAGGGTGTTCAATCCAAGGTCTTACTTTAAAATCCGAATTATTGATTTTACTGAACAAATTGTATTATAAATAGATATTTTTCGCTCTTTAAATAACTTGAAAATCTTGAAATCTTCTGAATTCTTTTGAAGTTCCTTTAAAATTCCTTAAAATCAGTTGGCAGCTCTGATTTCGATTCTAAAGTACAGGCAGTGAATACAAATCAATCAATAGAGGAAGAGAGAATGTGGCTTCAGATTGCGAAATTGCAAGAATCTATTTTCAATATAATCGCAACTTCTTATTTAAATTGAATTTTGAAGCTAGAACTTGAGTTCAAGACCCTTAATAACCATTAAATGCAATTATCTTTTAAAGGTTAAAGAGCCGATAAATTGTGGGGATTGCGAACGTGTTTGTTCCGGTGGAAATTCAATTTCTACCCCGGTAGAACCATCTCCAAGTGCTGAGACCAACATGGAAAATCCTCAAGAGAAATTGGATCCAGGTTGTACCTCGTCCAAAACTTTAGAGGCCTCAAGTTGTCCAAAATCAAATGGTGAAGTAAGATTGAAGGAACAAGAGAATAGTGATGACGGACCAGCAACAAGTAATTTTTCGGAAAAGAGCAATGGCATAAATCTCGACCGGCTCTGTTCAGATTCCCTTGTGTCAAAGCACGAAAAAAATGAAAATTCCCAGGAGAGAAAATATCCTGAAGTCTTTGAATCAAGTGAAAAAATGTCCGATGAAGAACCCCGGTTTTTATACAGCGATAATTCGAGTATCAAGAGTCGAAGTCTCTCGCTCACTTCAAATTGTAGCTTGTTCGTCACTGCATCAAATGATGGTAAGATAGCTTTCTAATACAATTAATAAAAATAGAATTTGTCTTTAAGAAGACGCAATGACCCTCATTCTTATTAAATTCATTTTTTAAATTATTTAAACAGAAGAAATACCAGCTTGGATGAGAACACCAGAGCTTTTAGCTCATCAGCACAACTTGACCTTTCCAGAAAGTGCAACCGCTTCGCCTGTAACTTTAAGAAGAGCCCATCGGTGCAGAAGATTTTCTGTAGATCTAAGCCAGATGAGATCTCTCAGATTGTTTTTTGCTGATCCAGCATGTACAAGTGGACAACTTGTAGTCGCGAGTAGAGAAAGTCAATATAAAATCCTCCATTTCCATCATGGAGGATTAGATAGGCTAGCAACTACTTTGCATCAGTGGCATCAACTTCTGTATCCAAGACTCGATGCTGAGGCTGAAGAAACTCTGCCCTACAGGTATTAAAGTCTTTTTATCCCTTAAACTTTCTTAAAATGCCTATTAATATCTTGAAATCCTTTAACACTTCATAAAATCTTGTAAAATATCTAGAAAAAATAAAATATTCTGTTAGTCGACCAAATATTCATCAAATTCCGAAGCTCAAAATTTGAAAGTCCTCAAAACCTTGAATTTACTTTTCAGACACTTCATGGTATGTAGGCCGGAAGTGAGTCGAGATGAACTCCACCCGGAAGAGGGTCAAGTACCAATGATCACTTCTTTAGCCTGGAAGGATTTGCTAAACGAAAGGGGACAAGTAGAAGATGACTTGGCTCTCCGGAAAGGAATATTTTTTGGGGGTTTGGAGCCTGCCTTGAGGAAATTAGTGTGGCCTTTTCTTTTGCATTGCTATTCATATCAAAGCACTTATGAGGATCGAGAACAAATTGATGCGATTAGAAGACAAGAATACGAGGAAATTGAATATCGAAGACGCAATATGGGTCCGGAAGATGCTGAAAAATTTTGGAGAAATGTCGTTTGTATCGTTGAGAAAGATGTTGTTAGAACCGACAGAGGAAATCCGTACTATGCAGGAGAGGATAATCCTAACATCGAAGTAATGAAGTAAGTATGAATTTTCTTCTGTAAGCAGCTATAAGTTTAAATTGAATTTTAAATTTCATCTTTAGGAACATTCTACTCAACTACGCTGTCTACAACGCTCCTCTTGGCTACACCCAAGGCATGTCGGATTTATTATCGCCTTTATTGGCAGAATTAAATTCGGAAATCGACGCTTTTTGGTGCTTTGCGGGTTTAATGCAAAGATCAGTCGCTGTCTGCACGCCTACTGATATTGATATGGATAGAAACCTGAGCTATCTTAGAGAATTGATTCGAATAATGGTCCCTGATTTTTACTCTCATCTTGAAAAGCATACAGATGCCTCGGAATTGCTTTTTTGCCATCGATGGATTCTATTGTAAGTGTATTTGTAGTTAGCCCCTCGAAATTTTATTAGATGTAAATCTATTCTGGCGTTGCTTGTGATTTTAAGAGATTTCAAAGGACTAAGGAATTTTAACGAATTTCAAGTGATTTCATGTTATTTTAAGGGATTTTAAATTATTTTTAATCTTTTATAAATTCCTAAAATTTTTTAACATCACTGAAAGTATTTTTAAATCCTTTAAAATACTTTTAAAATCTCTCGAAATTCCTTAGTCACTTGAAGTGTCTTAAAATCCCGATCAACGCCAGGAAAATTTCCGCTAGTAAAAAAATAAAGGAAAAAAGGCTTATATATTCATTTTTTCGTTTAGATGTCTGAAACGTGAATTCCCGACAGAAGTAGCTCTCGTGATGTGGGAAGCTTGTTGGGTCAACTACCTAACGGATCATTTTCACTTATTTCTCTGCTTAGCGATAATGTGTGTCTACGCAGACGATGTAATAGCTCAAGACCTGAGAACAGACGAGATGTTGTTACATTTTAGTTCCTTAGCTATGTACATGGATGGAATAGTAATCCTCAGGAAAGCTCGAGGATTACTGCACCACTTTCGTCAACTTGATAGGTTGCCTTGCACCCTGGCTGGCCTATGCAGACAGTGTGGACCTGGAATGTGGGATAGCAGTCACAATCCTGTTATCGAGTGCATTGGTCATCCGGAAAAATGTCCCTTCGCTGAAAACTATGAGTAACAACCTAAGATCCAAGTCTCACTTTTAAATATTACACGTATCGTCTCGAAATCAGGGAAATAGATTTTTAGCCAAGATTTATGCTTTATAAATTCTTTATAAATTAAAAAGTTTTCGAATTCAAAAATAAAGCCAGAATATCATAGAATCAAATTTAAAAAAATTTGTAAGCCTTACAGAATCATGAAATCATGAATATCGAATACGACAAGGCAAATGAAGGGAAAGTTGTTTTAGTTCTAAAAATTGTTGCTGAACACTCTAGATATTTTTTTTGAGTGCCACTTTGTACGAATCGTCGCTGACTGATTGATAAGTTCAGTTATACACGTTTCATCATTATTATATAACTATTATAAATTATATGTTCAAGCGATCAAAATCCTTGTGTCATGACCTATATGTGTTCAGGTAAAAGTACCGGCTCTCTGACAATGAAACGCAAAAGTATTTTGGCTTAATTATATATTATGTTAGAAATTTTTTGCTTATGATTGTAAATTAAATATGATAAATGATATAATTCGTACCAAGCTATGGTTATCGTACCCAGCCTAATGTCGATGGATTTTTGATTCGACAGTTCGAAGCATATCTTCAAGTCCGATTTTGTATGTTTTCAATGACTTAGATAAAATCTTTATCGAGAAAAGACATACAAGATAAGACTGACGTACGAAAGATGCTAATAAAGAAATATGTATGGTAAAAGTATTTTGTCAGACTCAACTGGCACTAGTAACGTTGTTCTGTGGCCTAAAATTCTATTTCCGGTTATCTTATACATGTGCCAATATGTAATGAAGAAATTGTTGTTTACGAGATTTAAGCTATGTTAATTGTTTCCTCAAATGTTCTTGGCGATTGGTATTAATCAAATCTTCTGCGGAAGAGCACGAGGTCACAAACTAGAATTAATTTAGAGCTTTGTCAATTAAGCTACACCTTCAATTCCAAGACCTGGATATATGATATAACTCGATCTCTAAATTTTTATTTTGCTTTCGCACAGAGTATTTTCTCTATTCTAAGAATATTCTTATTTATTCCCGGACATTTTTCACGTAACAAAGCTGTACTTTAGGAAGATTGTCACATTTGTGATTATTAAAGCAGAGTGATTTTAAAACTACATATTGAATTTATTCAGAGAGTTTAGCCGATTCGATACCCCTGGGAAGTTATAAAACTATATTCATTATATACCCGGCGTTGTCAGGAATTTTAAGAGATTTCAAACAAAATTTTCTTTTTTAAAGATATTTTAAGCGATATTAAAGAATACCAAAGAATTTAAGGAATATCAATATTTGAAAAATGATATGAAAATATTTTTAATGATTTCAAGGAATTATAAGAGATTCTGTGGGATTTAAAACTTTTCGAAGTTTTTTAAAAATTTTAAATATTTCAAGGGATTTAAAAAAATTTATAAAGAATAGATTAAAGATTATGACGAACTAAAAAATTGTGCTTCGACAGGCTCATGAGAGCGAACGCCTGTTCAGAACACACATAACAGACATTCAGTTTTATATATAATGTGTTAGATGTATGTAATACTAAACACTAAACCATAACAATTTAGACAAGATTATTTTCATCTTTCCTTTTAATATTAAATATACAGCCTTAAATTTTGAACAATTTTTTCCATACGTAACATTATTGTCTGGAGTTTTATTCTTTATCTATGAATACTCTTAGGAATATTTTGCTATAAACTTATGAATCACATTCTTCGTAAAGTTTTACATTACAAGAAAATATATATCACACAGCTTTCGAAACTTTATCTCCTTCGCCTATCAATTTACTCAATACAAAAAGCAACATTTCTTAAAAATGATTTCTACTTAAAATAAGGTAGTATAACTTGTCTTAAAAGAAACACATTTGCTAAAACCACCTACTTATCTTACATAAAGAAGAAAACTTTCTTTTTTTGGCAGTTTAGGTACTTTTTCAATAAAAAAACTTACCACTACATACTATTTTAAATTAATTTCCCTGCAGAGTTAAATATTGTCAAAGTAACTTTATTTAACCTAATAATTATTTAAGCCTCTTTTATAATATTCAGAGGATAACAGATCATTCAATCGCAACAAAGTTTTTAAAAAATGGAAGAAACAGACTGTAAATTAATTATCAAATATGTACTAAAGGTGCCGAACTACGGCAGCAGCCAATGCAAAGCATAAAGCAAAAAATTGCAAGAGTGAAAGAGACAGGTAGATTCACTCTCTCTTTCACTCTTGTGATTTTCTACTTTCTGCTTTGCGTTTTCTGTCGCCATGGAACGAGACCCTGAGAGAGTATTTATGAAAAATGAGACATTTATGTAAAAATTAAAATTGATTAGGACAGTAAATGTTATAAAAGCCCTTGTTTATATTTATATCACTTATGCTGACTTGTGCCAGATTATTGTCTATTTAGTTTTACCTTTTTGCAAGGCAGCTTGAACATGAAAATTAAAATTAATTTCCTTTGAAAGAGTTTTGGTTCACTTTCAAATATCATGATCTACTTTTAACTCTTATTATAGAAGTGTGTAAATATACTTCTAAACATTTTTTCTGCGAGATAAATTCTTTGTATAATTATAGACTATAGGGAACGTAATATAACAACAAACCACTCATAATTGTTTCAGAAAGAGCCAATAAAGCCATCACAACAATACTACAGGTCAAATTCATTTCAAAACACGTTAAAATCATAGAATCGTTTATGGATGAAGTATGTTCTTTATCAAAAGATTTTAGACTGAAATGAATTCGGCATATAAGACAAATTGTCAAATATTATCTCCCTATATTTGATTCTTTGAAATCCAATTCAAAAGTTTTAATAAAATCTTTACTCTCCAACTCATGCTTCATTCAAATGTGCACCTCTATCAAATGTAGCGTGACCAAAATCATGCAAATTATCGCCCACATATGAACAAAAACGAGCCAAAAAGTTCCCTTAAACGGACTGGCAAACTCATTAACAGCGAGACCAAACAACCTAGTATTTTTTCTCGCGTAATAAACTAAAAATGTAGGAATTATATACTGAATCCCAACACCTGCGTAAGATCCGGTAACTTCCACGAGAATTGATAAATCTTTTGTACTCATTGCTATTAAATAAGGAGGCAGTATTGCAAATATAGGTAAGATCAATTTCCGAAGATATACATAATCGGATTCATATCCATTAAAAAAGAGAGTCTGCAAATTATTTCTGAGAGTAATTGCAATGATCGGGTAACTAGTGCTTAATGTGAAAACTGGGAATAACGGTAAAAAGTATTCAATGATGATCATAAAAAAATTAGTGAAGGTCTCGGATCCGCTAGGACCAAAATCTAAAGTGTAGAGATTGTCGAGTTTCTCGAAAGCAAAAGCTCCGGTTAAAGCTAAAAGAAGGTAAAAAAAGGCGATTATAAAATAGTCGAATGCTAAGAACCTGTTGAGCGTTGTTTTGTTGCTAATTGGAGCGACCAAAGCTGGCAGAGAGTGATGACACATGAAGGAGTAAACACATGCTCCAAACAGTCCCGGGACTCCTGAAATAAAAAAAATGTTTTCAGAGTTACAATAGTGTCTCTAAAATTTAATTTGATCAATTTTAATTCAATAAGAAACAAACCAGATAAATTTACACGCGATGGATTCCCTTGAGGGCCATCGACAATAATTCTTCGTACTGCGTAAATAATCATAATGCTGAAAGCAAGCCAGCGCATTCCTGATGTCAAATATTGTAGATATTTTGTTTTCTGGACGTTGAAAAATACAAAAGGTCCCAAAGAAACAACGAACAGGGTCTGAAAAAAATAATTTTTAATTTGACATAAAGAATAGTTGAAATTTAAAGGCGTATGAAATTGGACTAACCAGAAAAAGTCGATAGGCGTCTAATCTATTCAGATTAGAATTTTCCCAACAGATTTCATTATCAGGAATTGTATCATTGATTGTAAAATTTTGAGGTAAAAATGTACAGGAAACATCAGCTAAAGATTTTGCCACAGCTACTCCGTAGATGCTAAGATCTCCATAAAGATAAATAATAAGGCATGTGTAAAACAATATTTTTCCAAATTTACTGAAAAAAATTGATGCCATCTCTCCCATTTCGAATTTTTCATCAGTAATATCAATAAAATCTATGGCCTGTACTAGAGGAGTGTCTTCCGAATCTAAATTCAAAGGATCGGGATCTCCCGCACCTAGAAGTGCCTGTTGATATTCCTGAAAGAAGAAGAAAGTTTACGGTAAAAAAAAATCGTTAATCAAGAGACACAAGAACTCTACAAGCTACTGATATGGAAAAAAAGTAAACCTCAGACGGCTCAGCCTCTGATTCATTGTTGAGTGAGTCTCGTAGACCTACTCTTCTCCGTCGCTCTTTGGCCTGTATGCGATACCATAAGAGAATAGCATTCGCCGATGACATTGCTTCGATGACAAATGTGGCTGTGACAAAACTACAAACATATTCAGCATTAGAACAATTCTATTTTTTATAAGAGGAAAAATTAAAATTTTGAGCAAGGTACCTCATAAAAGCTAAAAGTAAAATCACTATCAAACCGAGCAACCATCCTGCACGACTAAAGACAGCTGGAAGAGTCAATGCTCCTGTGCCAACGATTAAATTGAAAATGTATATCAGACCAACCTGTTAATAAATTATGAAAAAAATTAGAGCAAATGGCAAATGGGAATAATAAAATTTATGATAAAGAGTAATTCGAAGAACTAAAAATTAGTTCAAACGGTATTTCGATAAAATAGAATTTGAGGAATATTCATGCGCCCCAAATAAATAAAATGATCAGATTCATGAAAATAATAATGAAAGGAAACAATAAAAACCTATACCTTAAAATAAAACAGAAAAAAAAAGTTGCTAATCCACCATCAACATATTGTTGCACTCTATTGTCAGCACATAAAGTATATTTCATATAAGAATACACTCGAAAATTTAGGAAAGAATGTCGAAAACCTTAATAAACAAATGTATTTGGAGCACTTGCAGGGAATTAAATATATCCATATAAAATCTGTTTTACACATCTGAGAAAAATATGTGTGGAATATTAAATAATATTAAACGAAGATGACTTTCACTTATTAGAAAATGTTTAAAATATAAAAATATAGGCACAGTATGAGAAGCGATAATTTTGTCAGTTGCTTTATTATGATGTTGAGGTTATGCATTGACATCTGTCAAACGTCAACGCATTTGTTATTTCACTCTCTTACCCATTTCGAATACTGGTCCTCGTTGTTTATCTCGGCCATTTGGAATTAATTACAAAAAGTAATTTCACGTATCCCTCTCTGACGTAAATAATTCGATTAAATGCGCTGCAACTAGGTATATGCTGGTATATGACAACGCCTGAGGCTGAGCCAGTGGAAATGAATGGAAATCCGCTTCCGAACATTACTCTGTCCTTTTTTACTGTAGCGTTATAAAAGAAGGACAGAGTTTGCTGATTCAGGGATGCAACCTGTCTAATACCAGCTAATACGATGCAGAGATGCAGGCAAATGATGACTATAATGAACGTTAAAAAATGTACGGAACTGTACTTAGGAAATTAAAACATTCAAGAATGCAAAAAAAAGGAATAGTATATATATCTATATATATAACATGTAAATGTTATGTGAATAAAAAATTATACAACTAGGTGATTATATTATTCACGTATTAATTACTTATTATGTCAATTATTTATTTATTTGTCGTTATTATAATTAATTATTACCACTTTATTATTCCCATTTGTGTGGAGAGAGATATGTTCCATTTATTAACTATATAATAACTATTCTTTTCAATCTTGCATTAATTATAAATTGATACATAAAATTAATTTCCAATAAATTATAGGTATGTAATGAGTAATAATAAAAACGTGCAGAACATTTTTTTAAATCTGGCTTATTGTCCGAATATAAAAAATTTCAAAAAAAAATAATTTAATTATTAATTTTTTTCTAATTTAAAAAAATTCATTAGTTTAATTCAATTTATATTCAGGATCCAGGAGAATTTAAATTTCCAAACTTATATTCCAATCAAAGGATTAAAAATAATTTTATATCGATATTTTCTCAAGGTATTATAGTGTGAACGAAATGCATTTGAAAGATGTCCTACTTTGTGGAATTCAAAACCATTCAGTAAAGATACTTTCTAAAGGTTTTTGGAGGAAATAAATAAATTAAAAATTATGCTACATTACGAAATTTAAAACAATATAATATACATAATTTAAGAAGGCACTGGAAGGAATTAAATAAATCGGAAATATATTCCTCTTTACAGAATTAAAAGCAATGTAATATAGATATTTCCCGAATAAAGTGGAAGGAACTAAATAAATCAAAAATAGATTCTGTTTGCGGAACAGAAAACTCTTCTGAGGAATTGTGCTGCCGCTATGAGATCTGAAGGGAATTAAATGCGGATAAGAGCTTAGTGGAAAAATCAGGTTTTAAATAAGACAGAAAGAAGGTCATTTCCATGTTGAACTCGAAAAATCTCTGAATTCTTCTGTATTCAAGCCTTATTTATCCGATTCCTACCTTACCGGCATTTCATATTTTCAGGCACCCCACTTGAAAACAAATAATAGAGAAAATCCATTTTAGCCGATAGATAAACGTTCCTTATCGTTTTTTTACGTTTATCTGCTACGAAAGATTAATTTTAATTGTTAGTTTTTTAATGTGATGCCTAAAAACCTGAAATATGGTTACAAACGCTAAGTCTTTTAACTTTATAGTGACTAGATTAGTTCATCAAAAAAGTAGGACATTTTGATCTCTAAAAAATCAGATTCATAGAAAATGACCCTTTCTATCAACCTCTTCTTTTTTGTTTAGAGATCAACATGTTCCATTGTCTTACTCTTTGATAACGATAAAAAGCATGACAATATTTTGCATTTTGCAATAATTTTTTAAAAATTACGCTTTTTTCATGTAGTACTTAAAATAGTACGTAATTAACATGAGAGCAGTTCAGTTTTGCCAACTTTACGTTTGTAAAGTAAATTTTTCATTAAAACTAGGCCATCTACCATTTATGTCTGGATTTAATACCAAATTTAATACATAATTTGATTAATTGAATTAATAATTTTATTTATGTATGATCTGACAGTCATGTAGACAATATGGATATATTGACAAGTTAACTCGGTATAAACACACAAAAGAACGGAATAATCCTAGAATCAAGTTTAAGCTAAAGGCAACGTGTTATTGTAATTCGAAAATAGTTGTAAAATCAAAACCCATTTTAAAAATTGTCAAAAGAAACCTATCTACAATGAAAGCATTCAAAAAGTTTTAATATCTAAAGGGGTAAATTTTTAATTCCCATGCTACCACAAAAACATTCATAAAATTTAAATTACATAAATCATTCTACTGAAGAGCAAATTATCTTGTCAAAATGGAAAAATTGTATCGCCACTAATAAAACTGAGTATATTTTCGTTGAAAATAATTTTATTGAATTAAAAGTATAAACCTAATTCTTAGAATAATTATTGTATTTTTCGAAAAGCTTTAGATTAAAATAATTAATGAAATGGAACGTGGTGTCCCCCTGGTCTCACCGCGACGATCTTCTTTCGAATCGGAAAAAACGATGAGGCAAGTCGTTGCAGGAGCATTCTATCGACCGATATGAAAAAATGAAAAAGAGCACTACCGGTCAATAGAATGCCCCTGCAACGGATGTACCTGAGGCAATTTTTCCCATTCGAGAGAAGCTATCTTCGTCGCCGAGAGACCAGGGGGACACAGCGGAAGTTGATTTTGCTTCCGACTTCGAAGAAGCGATGCAGAGACTGCTCTCGAGGTCGGGGAATGTGAAAAATGCGAGAAAAATTAGCGACTCGACGCTTAGAAGCACTTCCTGTGGACGATTGAGGGACCTGATTCGTCGTACTCCTGCTTGGAGATCCACATCTGCTGGAAGGTTGAGAGGGAGGCAAGGATGGATCCTCCGATCCATACGGAGTATTTCCTTTCTGGGGGTGCGATGATCTTGATTTTCATGGTAGATGGGGCCAGGGCAGTGATCTCCTTCTGCATCCTGTCAGCGATTCCTGGGTACATCGTGGTACCTCCGGAGAGCACGGTGTTGGCGTACAAATCCTTACGGATGTCAACATCGCACTTCATTATGGAGTTGTATGTGGTCTCGTGGATTCCACAAGCCTCCATACCTACAATCAAAATTCATTATTAATATCATTTCTATTATCACCTATCAAGTCGTGTAACAAGATCTTTTTGTCGAAAAACCAAATCACGAATATAAAAAAATAATTCCTGGATACATTTCTTCGGGAATTACTTGGCATTTTGGTTTTTCGGCAAGATGTCCCCCAGTCCCAAGTTATATGCTAATAAAATCTAGGGGCCTAATTTCTTTTAAGTTTAATTTTTAGAAATTCTGCATTTTCAAGAACTTTAAATGTAAATTCTTAGTTAAGATCGAAGTACGCCTAATAAATTATAAATATCAGAATCAAAACCTTAAGTCCAACACTATTTTCAGAGATTTGATTATATAAAAGGATATAAGGTACAACTCGAAATAGAAACGCACCCAAGAATGATGGTTGGAACAGAGCCTCGGGACACCGGAATCTTTCGTTTCCAATGGTGATGACCTGACCGTCAGGAAGCTCGTAGCTCTTCTCAAGACTGGAAGAGGAAGCAGCGGTGGCCATTTCCTGTTCGAAGTCGAGTGCAACGTAGCAGAGCTTCTCCTTAATGTCACGGACGATTTCTCGCTCAGCCGTGGTCGTGAAAGAGTATCCTCTTTCAGTGAGGATCTTCATGAGGTAGTCGGTAAGGTCACGACCAGCCAAGTCGAGACGGAGGATAGCGTGGGGAAGAGCATATCCCTCGTAGATTGGTACAGTGTGAGAGACACCATCTCCGGAGTCGAGGACGATACCGGTGGTACGACCAGAAGCGTACAGTGAAAGTACAGCCTGGATGGCCACATACATGGCGGGCGTGTTGAAGGTCTCGAACATGATTTGGGTCATCTTTTCTCGGTTAGCTTTTGGGTTCAAGGGAGCTTCGGTAAGAAGAACGGGGTGTTCTTCTGGTGCAACTCGGAGCTCGTTGTAGAAAGTGTGATGCCAGATCTTCTCCATGTCATCCCAGTTGGTGACGATTCCGTGTTCGATGGGATATTTCAAGGTGAGGATACCTCTCTTGGATTGAGCCTCATCGCCGACATAGGAGTCCTTCTGTCCCATTCCAACCATGACACCTTGATGACGTGGCCTTCCCACAATTGAGGGGAAGACGGCACGGGGCGCATCGTCACCGGCGAATCCGGCTTTGCACATACCGGAGCCATTGTCAACTACGAGCGCAGCAACTTCCTCGTCACACATTTTTAGTCTGTTGTTATATTAACTGTAACAAAAATGTCATCGTTAGACGTATGTTCCACAATCTACAGGAATCTTATTTTAATATTGACGCCTAAGATTTCTAAGCAACTTAATTCAGAATTAATTGTTTAATTGGTCACAAATACCTAAACAACTCAATAGAAACGGCATTTTGACTTAACATAGTCGAGTAATCGACGATTTAATCAGTTGCTTTATCATTAGATCGAAAGATTCATACTTGCACGATATTAATAATAAAGTGCAAATATATGTTGTATTCAAGTTTAATATTACCACTTATCATAGACAACTAATGATTATATTTTTAGCAAAAATTTAATACACTTAATAAGTCACTCTTCAGAGTACAATCAGTCCGAAAAGTACTTTTTAGCACTGAGTCCAAAAGATTCTAAAAAGTTAAATCCACTCACATGAACACAAAGGTCACAAAGCAAACACTTCTCATAAAACTCGTTTCGCAACGCTCATAGGAACTTAATTAAATCCATTCTGGAACCTAAATCAACACGAAGCCTATGCCTCGACTGGTGGAGATAACGTAAAGGTGGGAGATAAAGGTAAAAAAGGTGGGAGTCAGAATTCGGCCGTTAAAATCGAGTTTCAAGGTTTGAAATTACATCGCGTCACGTGATCCAGCAGGTATTTAAGATGGCATCCGGAAGTACACGTAGACGACCGTCATCGGCCCCTTTACCTCAATTATTATACATCCTATAACTTTTTTCATGATCTCATATTCTCGAAGCTTCAGAATAAAAATCAAACCCTAAGTTATGCCCGATTCATTGTCAGAAGGGACTTTCTATTTTATGAAGCGCAGGATCACAAAATATCGAGGCGTCGGCTTCTAACCGCACCCTGCCCCGCCCAACCCCGGTGTTAACGGTCGATAACCGGCGCTTTCGAATTTCCATTTCCCAAATATTAATTTGAAAAGCAAAAAGCCAGATGCACTAAAAATTATTTTTAAAAATAAATACAAAAGATATATAGAGCTGCCTCAAATAGTCAACAGATCTCTTATTTAGGACAAAACTCACTGGTCACTATCTGTGAATTCCACAATAAAATTGTACTTTTATCACGAGAATCAAAGGAAATAAAAATACCAGTGAAAACTGAGGGAAATTTACACTGTAATGCAAAAGGATTAGATGTGTAAAATTACGACACTTAATGGAATTTCACATGCGTAGTGTAATTCCTTTTTACAAGAGTAATGTAAAAATCCAGTAGCCTTGTCATTCCCCTAATGTATGTTTAATCATTGATGACGCGTCATACGACAAACGACAGATGCAAAGACTTTTTAAAGTTAATTAGAAATTATTTTGACTTATGGTGCGTACCATTGATTTGAAAATACCACGTATTGCACTGGTCAATTATTGTAACGAAAGAATGTATTTTTTGTGATATAAATGATATAATCTTGCCTTCAATCTTTTTCAGGTCGCAAACGTATGAACAACTGCTTTGAAGAAGGCTGTGTTACGACTAAGAATATTACAAGTGGTTTTTTTATCAATTATTTTTTAATGAAATAATGTTCATTTAAATTCTAGAATTTAAAATATCCGGGTTTACTGCTGCGCACGTCTGACGTTTTCCAAATCCATGTATTTTACAGCACCGCAATTTTTATAAATTTCCCTCAATTATCACTGGTATTTTTTTCCTATTATTCACGAGGGAAATTTACATATTATTTTTTAGAGTGTATGCCTCTACTGTAATATAAAAAAATATCAAAAGTATCCAAGGGCAAATTCGTCACTGAAGTCCTTGCTATTTCGACTTGTCACTCCACAAAAAGTCATCGGAACTGAAAGTTCCGATGGCAAAAAGAACGACACAACACACCAAATACAGTTCACCTATCTCAATTAGTATCACACCCACTTGTCGGTTTCACATCTAAACGACTATTCGCGGTAACTTCCCACTCATTAGGCCTATTTGGTCGTCGCACTTTAAAAGCTTCTAAAGGAATTCCCGGAACGAAGGAAGCACTCGAGAAAAACCGGTTATGCATTAACAACTGAGGAACTTACGTTTTCGATATAAAAAAATTATGTACAATTTTAGGAGGATTTTCTTTCGATGTCACACAACAGACTGTCGCAAAGTTGACAGAACCAGCATCAAACACAGAATGTAGCCGATAGCCGGTTTGCAGTGTATTATATGAACAGAACCGTTGTTCGCCTCCCCCCACCCCTCCTGAAGCCGATCGACCAATAAGGGCAGTACATCCTCGGCCAATCCCGGCTTTCTTTACCATATATGGAAGTGCTTCACTACGGGAGGGGGCCCCTTTACCCCTACGATTTACACCGCTCACTCAGCGCAATCGCGAATTCGTCTACCGTCACCCTGTGCAAAATGCATCATTCAAATTGATGACACACAGAATATCCCGCATAGGACTATTTTTTCACCCCTTTTCGTCTTTCCTATAGCTTAACCGTTTCCCAATGTCATCGTGACATTCGATGCAACTTTGGAAAACCCAGTTTTCGGCCTGCTCGAAATCCACGATTCCGATTTCCCACAGAAAGTTGCCTGTCAATTGTCAGTCCCACTTAACACTTATCAGCAGTGAATCACGTGGTGTGTAAAGCCGATGATATTTTGACAGCGTGTGTACTTGGTGATTTTTTAGTTTTAGATTTTGAGATTTTAAATGTTTTGAGTGCCTTGAAGTTTATAATTATTTAAATAACAATTTTTGGAATGTTTTACACTTGAATAAAGTTTTGAACTGGTTTTCGGAAAAAAGAGACTTTTTATATTCTTATTGATTTTCAGGGTGGGATTATGAATTTAATTTGCTGAATTCAATCAACAACATCTGATTAGTATTTTGATTTGTTCAAGTTTTTAAATTGATCTGACAATGTCACTTGCAAAAGTGATTGAATTGCGTCAAAATATATTGCCAAGTTTCGTTAAATTTCAATGCTCTTGAGTTCTTTTTAAGCAAAATTTCTTAAAAAAATGGTGACTACTTGTACAAAAATCATTTGATTTAAAACAAAACCCTATAACAAGTCAAGAATACAATAATTACTTCAGTTTCTTATTTAACAAAGTTGATTGTCATATCTGCGGCTAAAAAGATATATTTCGTTTACCAAAAAAAAAAAAAAAGTTCTGCAGACTAAAAATGGGAAAAAATGAATTCTCAAAGCAAAAATGGAATGCTGAATGGTTTGATTTTTGCTCTAACAATTTTTTCCATATACTTATTACTTTTAACAACTCATATCATTGCAATAATTATGTCGCTAAAATCATTTATCCTGAAAACCATTCATTAAAAAGACTTTTTCAAATGCATAAACCTTAGAAAATGTGTAAGTAATATTGAATAATATTTCTTTTTGTACATAGAGCATTAAACATTTGTAAACTTAAAACTAATCATGTTTTCAATCAACAGAAAGGAGATCTTACACATGTGAAATTCCACAGATTCATCAATGACAATATTAAGCTTATCTCTAGATTTGATAAAACAAAAACTATGATTTAGAACACTCAACATCATTTTTAAATTTAATCATTTTCAAACGTGACTATAAAATGTCAGTTTATATCATTGCCTAACTATATGCTCTTCATCTTCATACAAGATAATAAGTTTATCAAATTCAGTGTTAATTACATGAAAATTATGTTAATTAAAAAATTCCTTAAATTAAAAAAACAGCTTCCGAACACATTACAACGCCAAAATAAAAAAAAAAGGAATAAACCAACCTCAAATTCTAAAAATTTCTAGCTGAAAAATAACGAACTTTATGTTCCAAGAAACGCTGGCGGAGGGGGAGGTGCGAAAACCGTTAAAAAGCAAGTTGTCCTGTGGAGAGGCGAAAAATGGAGATTTATTGATACTTGTCGAGGACATAATGAGATCAGTCAATGTGAAATTTTCGCAAGTGCCGGGTGGGAAATAAACATGTTCGATAATAGCTCGACGACGACGTATGTCTAATAATAGACGCCAAGATGCGAACAGTCGACGACCACCTGCGTCAGTTGAAGCGTCAGGAACCACCTGACAACGGCAACCTGTCGGATCTCCGAGTCAATTTTTAGATTTTCACACAGGCATGATCAAAGTTAACTTAAATCAGCGAGAATTCCGGTTGTAAAAAGCCACGAGGGAGCAACGCCCTGACATCATGGCGGAGATGCAAACCGGCCTAACCACTAACTTTGTTCCCAGAAAATTCTGACAGTTCGTTTCGAAGCGCACCGGTTTTAATTGCGAAATTTCGAGGTTCGATTTTTTGCACAAGTACTTACCTCTCAAAAAGGAAATGAAACCGTTGGGTTGCTTGATCCTCGATCGGCAAGCGGCACTCTTGGATGATACTAGTGACACGACGAATCGAGACTAGAACTGACTAGAACTGAAAGACGCCACACGAGTCGCGAACGCAGCCGCGAGTCAGGGACGTATATTCTCTAATTTCACCCTATTTTTTTAAAAATGTGAAATTTTTCAGCAGAAAATGATCGAATTCGAATAAAATTTTTCCGGGACACTTGTATCAGTATATACTGAAAAATTCGGGAAAATAATGACTCTTGGATAAGTTCCTTGTGGACATAAAGTAAATTTGGAAGAATTTAAAACCCTTTTATAGAAGAAGCAGATTGAGTAAATAAGGCTTCGTAATGTAAACAACATAAATCTCTATATATTGCAAGACTAATTTAATATACTCGTTATTGATAAATCTTTAAAAATGTCTCTTTTCTGCAACATCTTTCATTCAAATCCGAACTCGTAGCTAAGTTTAGTAGCTGAATTTGGAAAGAGCTACTACGTCCCTGAGAATATCGCGACGATTCGAACCTGAAGGCAGGTATGGTCGGTAGCCGCAAATTTTATGATGGGACCTACTTGTTTAATTTCTAAAATTTTTTTTTCTAGATTCATGAATGATGGGTACATTTGTTCTGGAGGTGATCGAGGTAAAAAATTGAGTTTTGAACAAGCAGGAGGGAATTATCGAGCCTGCTAACAAACCGGAGTACTTGACATCCCTCGAATTGAAATGGACTCTCCCAGGCTTCCTTCCCACAGCTCTTGCCATATATGGGCATAAAACGAATACGGAGCGTTGATTGGTCGGCAGCCGGCTGCCGGCTAGATTCTCCAAATGCCGCTTCAAACCGTACGATATCGAGGAGTATAATATCTTCTGGATGTGTACACTAGCGTAAAGGCCTGACTAACCGTCGACTTGCTTCGCTGTGTCAGTAATCCTAGCTTGAATATGAATACCAAATGGGTTTAATTGTGTGCGAGAGTTTTTCGCTCGCACACGTGAGACTTGAAGGAATGAATCGAATCTTGTATGTGTGTTCGAGTTTTATGATCGGTGTTAATGTTCCGTACCCCTGGGGTCCGAATTAAAGATGCCGGCTCAGAAACAACGCGTAAAGTGGGTTCTTTTTTCCGTGGGAATTAACAGATATCGATTTCGTTCTGAATGCAATTCATTTGGGAATATAAAATCGCTTTTTTTTTAATTTAACAATTTTTTATTTCAAGCATTATTAAAGGATTTCAAGAGATTTACAAATACTTTAAAGAATTTGATGGGATTCCTTTAATTTTTTGAATTTTAAGATATTTTAAAGGAGTTCGAAAAATTTAATTTTAAAAGTCGCGACTATTTCTATCAATCCAGTATCATATGATTCATTACACAATACCCAACCCTTTTCTTACAAAAGAGATATGTAATAGACTCTTTATCTCCAAATCACTGAACCAAACCGAATACTTAGTGTGAACTCTAAAAATAATTTCGTTCTGGCCCTGTGGTACTACAAATGCTATATGGCCGCAAGGACAACCTTTGCGAGGTTCACCGAAAGGATTCTAAGAATTTCGTCTACACGCCCCTGGAAACCTGCACTGGTTTACTAAGAGATTTTTTATTCACTTCACGTATTTTAAAAAATTTCCAAAAGAGTTAAAAGAGTTATCAAAAGGATTCAACAGATTTAAAGAATTCGAAATGCATTTAAATCGTTCACTGAAAATCTGTTTTAAATCTGTTCACTGACAAGTTCTTGAAATTTCTTAAAATCACTTCAAATACATATAATAAAATTTTTTTTAATTCAAAAGCCCTTTCGGAATATTTTTAAAAAAGCTCAAGACAAATTGATGATGCCCTGCAAGATTTTATTTCAATAGGTTCAAGGGTGTGGACGCCTATTCGGAACACATGTACAGACCTTCAGTTTTATCAGGTTTTAAATGTATAAGATACAGAAGACAACTCTCGAGACAATTATCTATGAGGAGTATAAGACCAATTACGGATTATCCACAATACCCAATACCCATGCTCGATAATTGCGTATAAACGTAGAAATATACATTAAGGCTGATTCAAGATTTACGAGGTTTTTACGAGTTTCAGCTGAAGGCGCGAAGGTTGCACGAAGGGCTTGAACTTGAGATTTCTATCTAGCTCGACAAGGCATGTTCTCAATATAGTGGTACAAAATATCTATACTGGATTTTAATTCAGAGTAGGCTAAAAGACAAGCTGAAAGGGCTTGAGACTTGAGTTTCGTTTTCATTCTCATTCTTCAGCCACCTGCACACTATGCGTGCAGGTGGCTTTTAGATTTTATATGCCGCCCACGTATTAGACCACTTTCTTGATGCTTTTCCGAGATGGCGCTGAAAATAGATTCAAGGGCGCGGACCTCGCGGACGGTGCACTATACTCCCACTACACACGTCACGTGGGGTCGCTCCCCTCATTTTTATTCATGCTGTGATGCACGGGTGAGTACATGTAAGGGCGTTTCTAAAATACTGTTTAAGGGTCCTGGGAGTTCTTCAAATTCTTGATATAAGGCTAATTCTAGATTTGTTATTTTATCCGGTGTTGCCCGGATTCCGGTATTTTAAGAGATTTCATAAAAATTCAAGAATTATTACAGGATTTCAAGAGTATTCATCTAATTTAGACTAAAACAAAGGCTTATATGTAAGCGCAAATTGCTTCAATTTAAATGATCAGAGGCGTAATTTGCCATGCTTGCCAGAAGCAGCGTAAAGATTAATTTTCGTTAAAGAGAAACTCTTTGCTCATTAACGTATTGCGTTCACATACGCATAGAAACGGGACGGGGTGTATGAGTGTTTTCGAGCAAGTGCACTGATCGCAGAAAATCGATACGCCACGCATACCGCATAGCGCAAAAGCACGTGGCGGAGGAGAAAACGTCAAAATCAGATACACTTCCTACTTATTGTAAAATTATAAAAATCTGTTGCAAATGATGCATAAAATTCTTCAAGCTAGATCAGTATAAAACATCATTTAATGCTTCACTAATTTCTGTAATTGCTCTTAAATAATTTTGAGTGAGAAGTGTCGTTAATGACAACGGAAGTTAATCAGCAGAATATCTGAAATTTGCTTGACTCACTGTGAGATAAGTCAAACTTCGTCACCTTTCTTATTATTTTCTGACAACCGGAAAATACGCTGACCACGTTCTGCATGAGTTATTTTTATTTATGTGTATCATTGTACATTTTACATTCGTTATATTGTATACTATGCGAAAAAGTCCTGCGTTCTTATAGAGCGTTGAACTTACATCTTATTCCGTATTGATTTCAACAGCTCGCGAGACTCGACCCAGACGTTATACCTGCGCCACGTGTCTACAGATTGCAGTCACGCCCATTTTTGTCATTAAAGGCTGATACAAAAAAGGAATAAATAATGTAAACAGAACTTAGAAACAAATAAAATTGTATTATGGGAAGTTCTATTTGCAAGTATAAATGTGGACTCATACCGAGAATCGATTAGTGATGAAATTTGTTCTACATACAATCGATTGCTTTTCAAGTGTAATCTGTAGTCAGAAAACAGATTCTTTGAACATATATCAAAGAAATGTAACCAGATTCTTTTATAGTAGAATTCAATTTCTCTTTTCGTGCATCATGAAATATTTGCAGACGATTGATACGTTAATCATATGCGTGTTTACAAGCATTTCCTATATACTCAAAAGTTTCAAGTATGTAAATTCATGTAAAATATTATAGTGGTACTTTTTTTAGGAATGTAAATATAATTTCAACTGATTTTTAATTATATACTACCCAGCGTTGCCCAGGATTTTCAGAGAATTATTTACATATTTTTAGTGATTTAAAAAAATTTGAAAGTATTTTAAGGGATCTCAATATATTTTAAACAATTTCAAAAATTTAGGGTGTCCTGCAAAATTTGGTTCCGATAGCCTCATAGGTGTGGAAACCCATTTGAAATACATTATCGACAGCCATTCAAGGACGCGTATACTAGGTGGACCAAAAAACATCAAGTTTGGAAGTCTCGAAATGATTTTGCACTATACTACTGTGTTCCTCTCGCCAAAATAATATACCCTTATTTTTTTAATGGTTTTTAATTAATATTTAAAACTGCGCAAAGCTGCTAAGGTTTGGTATTTCTTAATCAAAAATCAATCACTTCGTCCTAAGTTTTTCTTCTTGACACTATGTATAATTTTATTCTAATCCTTATAACCCTTCAATAAAGTTGTGATCTAAAGTCGTCAGCAGATTTATTGCTATACTGGACTTCTACCTGAGATTGGCATGATCCTCTCACCTTACCCTTTTCAAAACCTTTTCCTCTCTTACATAATAGCCGAGCATATAGCAAAAGATATTTCTTTAAAATAATATTGAATTTTATTTCAAAGATGTTTACATTGATTTCTTCATGTAATTTATTATTAATTCCATTTGTTTATATAACCGTCTAAAAATTGTTTATTTATTTAAGCCATTATACCAATAAAGGCTGAAAAGAGAAATGAAAAAAGACGGGAAAATTCCAAACTTGATGTTTTTTGAACCACCCTAATCTATACAGAAAGAATCTGCCAGCGTTTAGCATTTCTGCATAAACTTCTATGAAATCTGATCATCGCATAGGACTTCGCAAAAACACTTTCGCTGAGAATAAATAGTAATCGGTTAATCGTTATGCTAATCGAAATACGGGGCCTTACGCAAGGCCGACGACGAAGCCTTCAAAGATCCATATTTGGGCGCCAAGGTCGAGGCGGTGCAGGCCATTGGGTTTTCAGGACAAGTCTTCAAGCAGTCTGCCATATTTAGATCTAATTCTTCATTCGCCGAGCCAAAACTAAACTGATTCAGAAACATTACTAGCCTTGCCCCTAATTCCCTTTTTGTTCATTGTCGACCTCTTCGCGTATAGTGCGAAACAAATTTCTATTCAATCCCCCAAACATGGCAAAACCCTTTTCAAAATGAAGAAATTAGTCGTCTACAGCGCGAACATTTCCAGCTGTAATAAAATTGAGACTCTTGTGGACAGTTGTCGATTGTCTCATGCAATTTGAATTCAGATTACAAATGACTTATTACGAGATTTAACTTGATTTAAAATTTAATCACTGAGTTTGATAACAAATGCTGATTCTTGTCTGAAATATGAATTCCAGACTATATAATCATTATTCGTCTGCTTTGATTATCAGAATACGCATTTTTCAAAAAATAACTTCATCATAAAAAAATCAGATTCAATTACAAATTCACTTATGCCCTAAAACGTAATCAACAAGCAAAAATAATGAATAAATTAGGTGCTGAAATGTTCTTTCTTCCAATATCAAAAGTTCCAATGAAATTATTTAATTTCGAGATTATTCAGAGATTGCTTCATATTAATTATACCTTAATGCGAATAAAAAACAAATTGATGAGATTGTTAAATGAGTCCATGACACATCATCTCTGAGTATGGAATTTCTCTAGTATCGATAACGTCGATAGCTATATTTACTGTTGATTTAAATCTGAAACGTGGAATCAAAAGCAAGATTGACGTAGCTTGTAGAGCAGCTGGCGATAATACCATCATAGAGGCTGAATGAAAAATCGTCGATGATTCAAGGCAATGACTTTCGCATAAAGATTGGTTCTAAGCAAGAATTCCTGAACGATTAAACGGCGTTCCTTTGCTAGTGCCGTCACTGGGTTGAGGTGAGGTCATAATTGGAACTTTATGCCCGAACAACAGACTCGAAGGAAATATTTCAGATTATTACCATTGCGAAACCTCCAACAGTAAACAAGAAGAGTTTATGATTTAATTTTTTCCTTTTTCTATCTTTCCAAGAGCCTAATAGAGATTAGTCATTTTCATTTGATTTGTAATATCTATTTATTTTTTTTAATAAATTTAGTTTTTTTAAAACATATATTCAGCTGAAATCCCAAATGTCCCCTATTTTCAAGATTTAGTTCCTAAAGTGCCCTATGTTTAGTCAATACTGTAAAATTTTCTTTTAAACTAAAAATATTTCTATTTCATACTTGTAATTTTTTAAAATCTTTTGAATTCTGTTTGAATCATTAAAAAATCCTTTCAAGCCCTTTCAAAATCGTTATATTATATCTTATATATACTTAATATATAGCTTAATATCTAGCTTGAAATATTTTAAATCCTGTAAAATCTCTTGAAATCCTTTAAAGTTCTCTTCGAAATCTCTAAATCTTTTTTAATTAAAAAATTTCAAGTTCTTACAATTTCTTAAAATCACTCGAAATCACTTGAATTCACAATATATATCTTGAAATATTGTTAATTGCAACTGAAATCTTTTAAAATCTTAGAATAAATTCTTTAAATTCATGTTGATATAAAATTGTCTTGAATTCTTCTGAATTCGCCTAAAATTTTCTCAAATTCCTCTTTGAATTTACTTAAATTTTATTCAATTCACGTATAATTATTTTTAATTGACCTTAAATTTTGCGAAAATTGGAATATATTTAGTTTAAAATCCACTTTTTGATTGAAAAGACTACCAGTTTTGGGATATTGTGTAACTAATTTACATAAAAACCACAACAGCTGCAGATTTTTTTTTCCCCTCCCATTGCAAAAAAAAATATCTAATTTTTATTTAAAAAAAGATACCCTTTGCGCCAAAAAAGTATCCTATTTACCCTACTTTTTTTCTCGTAGGGACTGTGAAGCCTGTATTTGGAAAACGTATAAGAAAGGGAATGAATGAATGCCAGACGACTTTTAAGATGCATTGCCATGTTTGTCAGTAAAATTTATTTACCGTCTATTTGACCTTGTCTGTACCCGTTTGATCCAGAACAGGTAGACATCCAGTAAAATGTATGTGTGTTCGTAATATGCCGGTTACTTTATACGCCCAGGGACAAATAACAATGGAATGAGCTCGAGTGCACCATTGCCAGGAAAGCTAAAAGCATCGAAAGTAAAAGCAGATAAAAGTAATATTCATCTTAAAACTTCCCCTGGCCGTTCAGTCAAGAACAATGAAGTGATATAAGTGATAATATGAAAAACACTGCAGTAAAAAATTAATGTTAACTGGAAATCATCTGTAATAAGCATACTCTCTTAATCTGAATAATTAATAATAATTGAATTAGTAGTAGCCTTATATTTGACTATTGAATTAGTAATTGCTTCACTTTCTACTAAATAAAATAGTAAGTCACGTATTACATAAGTGAATTATGTAGTAAAAACAGCTTACTCTAATCTATTTATTTAGTATATATACTTACCAATTTTATTGAATTGTTCACTACGAATTTTTCTTTGAACATCAATAATGTTAAACCTTTTGTATAAATAACTATGTAATTTTTGTTATACTATTATAGCCGTTATGCACAAAAATGAAAAATGCTAAACCGAAGAATCCTGAAATTTGTAAATATTACATTGACAATCTCTGCATCTGAAAATTTCGGAGTTTAATAATAAGATTTTAAAAACCTTCTTTAAATTTTAAGTTCTTCATGTTTATAAAGAGATTTCATAATTTAAGTACACTCGTGATTCTAAATTATTTGTTAATTACTGTTTTCCAATTCATATAGTTCAGTCTTTGTACTAATTGAATTAGACAATTTTTACTAAGTAATTGAGAGATTAGGAATACGGATGACTACTTAATTGAGAAATGACGTTTTTTAATCAACTCCGACTTTAAAAAGAGTAAAATTTATTGGACATTATCTCTGGTGGAAACTATTCGTCGTTATTCTTCGTCTCGTTAAAAAGATGGATGTGTTATTGCAAAGTTTCCTTGGCTGAGACGCATAGTGCATCTTTTATACATAATTAATTTCATTAGTCACAGCAGAAAAGGTGGGAGATAACAGGGGTGGAATCAGCCTTCAATTCGCCCCTGCATGGTAAACGCTCTTGACTTCGATACATTCCACATGTGACCACATGCACATTTATAAAGTGACATATACAGGCACAGGCGAAGGATTCGGAACATGGTCAGGTTTCAACAGGATTGCCGAAAAGAGGCAATTTTATCCTTCCGCTTCTTCTATATAATTTTATCGTGCAGTGTGCCAAACACGTACTGTCAGTGATTTTCAATCCTGGAAAATGATTCATAATCAGATAAAAATAGATTCTTACTTTACATTAAATTTTTGCCTTATATCTGCCTATCGTATCACACTCAGGGATCGTCTATATAAACTACAATACATTATCGTAACGATTAATTATCTTAAAAGTCAATCAAATATAATTTTGAACAATCTTCGACTCTGATAGATAGAAAAAATGGTACATTCCTTCTCAACTTTCTATTACTGTATGTGTGTAGCTCTTGGCTAATTTCAATACTGAACAAGTCATAAAAAGAAAGAATCCAAAACAGTTCGAAGAAGTCTTATTAAATATGCTAGTAAATACGAATAAATTTTCTTGTTCCACAAATTTTCTGGCGCTCGACCTTAATTCCAAATTTGATTCCTCTCCACGCTAAGTAAAGTGAAATTAATTTGTTAAAAATTAAACCTTCGTTCCGTCGTAAATCGTTCATTATGTTTATTGTTTGTATCGCACAGTTAAAATCATGTTTTGCAGTAGTAATGACCTTTCTGCTTATAGTGCACTTTCTCACGTATACAATGTACACAGTATGAGCGTGATTATTGTCGTGGATTTCAAAACGTGCTTTATTTCAGTCTCTGTAATTTTTGAGAAATTGATAAACCTCATCGTTTTCTTCGTATACCAATAAAAGGTTATCAATAATACCCTGCAGTGATGGAACTCAAGTAACGTGGTCTATACGATTTTTCCAAACCTATATATAATGAAGAAAACGTATGTAAAGACATTTTATTTGATGAGCTGCATTAGATTGAAAATTTGCTTCGAATTTACCCGGAATAATTCGGATTGCTTCAGAAATAGATTCTGAAATGTGGATCGGATTGGTTGGAAGGAATTCCCAATCAGTGATATAAATGGATCTAAATATGATGTAATCATTAAAAAAAACGCGAATAAAAGTTTTTTCTCTTGTATCCCAACGCTTTGTGCAGAGAAAAGTTAAGGGTAATTAAGAGGTGAGTGTAATGGTTATAAATATAATAAAACTAATTGTAAGTTATAAACTCTCCTCATCCCCAGAAACGCAAATAGTTTGTCTAATGAAAATTCATGAGCACTCTTAATGATAATATCGTGCGGACTGTGAGTCGATGTCAACGACTTCACTTCACACGCGATAGTTCATTAGCTGCATAGTATAGGTACATCCAACGAATAATTATTCATTTTTAATCAGAGCGTTAATAACAAGCTGCGACACTTAACCAGACCGTGAATATGTTTGAAATAATAAGTGATTGCAATTGAAATTTATTTTAAAACTCTTATACATAAGAGAAACAAACTTAATGTTTAAAATATCAGTAAGTCGACTTTTAAATCTTTTTAATATGATCGAGTGATAATTCTAAATTACTTGGCGTACTATATTTTAACTCAATTTACAGCATACTCTCTTAAGATTTTATTTATGCACCACTTACAGGTTAGACCAAGTGCAGCGATCTCGTTATATCGAAAGTAGGACGAATGCTGAACGGATCAAAAGAAGTTTTCATGGAAACACGGAACTCTTTTAATTATTAAGAGATATTTCAATATTTTTGATTTCAGTCACTTACGTCTTTGTTCAATATTTTGTAGGAAGTTTATTTTTCTGACACGTATAACAAAGTGCAAGATTATCAAATTGCCTGATTGTCACGACTTCAAACGACGGATCAGGTTAAGAATTGCTTATAATGATGTTTTACACAATATTTTACAATAAATTTGTTAATTTTTGAATTATTTAAATCTACTAATTAATAGTAGTTTCCTACTAATTCAAGTAATGCGAATAAATTGTTTACCACAAATTAGTAAAAAGTTATGAATTCAATTAGTAACAAGGACGAACTAAATTAATAAGAAACTCGCTACTAACTAAATGAATTAGTGATACAAACTTTCGCTTGTTACTAATCTAAACAGTAATTGCAAAATAATTTCACACTTGCAGTTATTAAATTAAATGTAATCACGAATGTAATTAAATTAAGAAACTTTATAAATATGAAGTACTTAAAAGAGAAGTACGTTAGGTCAGGTATTATTTTCTCGAATTAAAAATTCAAGGTTGAAGGTTCATTTCTAGCGAGGGTATGGAGGCTCATCGTAATTCGGAATGCGGTCTTGTATTCTAAAAGTATATATTAAGAATTCAAGAAACGTTGACATATAAACAGCAACTTCCTCCTGTCACGGTGGAAGGATTTTTCGTTTCGATCCAAGGACAATCGACCTTGTCAGATCGTTTCAATACATATTTGCGCACCATAATAAGTAATAATACTCTCTCAATATGAATTAGTAAGAATTTGACTAAGTAAATTAGTAGCCTTAAATTTTATTATTGATTTATATATTTTTTCACTTGCTAATAAATGAAATAGTAAAAAAAAGTTACTAATCTATATTTAGTAGTTTTACTTACTATAATTGAATTGTTTACAATGACTTTTTGTATAAATAACTATGTTATTTTTGTCATATTATTTAGCTTTTATAGTTTATTTAACAGATTTTAGAGGAGTTTCAAGAATTTCAAAGTATTAGTATAAAGAATTTTCATTTATTCTATGCGATTTTAATGGATTTTGTCGAATTTTGAAGTGTTTATTTTGAAATTCCTTTAGAATCCTTTAGAAAATATATGTAGAACATATCCTTTAAATATTCCATAAATCACTTCAAATATTTTTAAATCCTTTCGGATTGTCATCGTTTTAAATATTTTAAAAACCCTTCAAATCCTTCAGAGAATTCTCTAAAATATAATATATAATATTATATATGTACTGATATTGCTTCTATATTATAGTTTGATAAAACACATTGTATAAAGTGCATCCAATTTTCCAATTATTCATGTAAAAAATATTCCACATTTTTATTATACTCTAATAACTTGGTTTGGCTATATTTTTGGTTCTTTTTTCCATAATTGAACCAAATTTGCCGGTCGATTTTAAAATCGTGAAATTACGCACGTAAATCGATTTAGGTAATGAGTTCAAACTTTCGACTCGGACTTCCTATAACGCGAGGCCTATGCGGTCATTTGCCAATTAGAGAGAATCGTTTTACAGAATGTCTCTTTGCTAATGTGAGAGTCGTATAATGTATGACACAGTTCGCGTTGACTCGCCCCCCCCCCCCCACGTTAATCCAATGAAACCAAATTGATAGCAGGGGGGTCATCACTCTGAGCTAGCCTAGGAGAAAAAATAGCAACAACGTGGTTCTAAATTTTACCTAACGACATGTTTGATATATCTCATTTTTGTCGTTGTTTTTAATCTCTAAAGACAAATCGAGAAACCGAAGTTTTATTATATTTTATAATAAATTCAAAATTTGAAACTTGAATTTGTTAAAAATTGTAACTTGCACTTCCTTCGAGGAACTCAAAAAGTTTGAATAAAATATGAGGTAAAAAAGAAGTTCTCATAAATTGCCATAATTCTTACTTAAAGCTGCCCAAGTTCTTAATTACATTTTAATTCTCTTCAGCGGAAATGAGTCGTCATCTATTTATATTTTCAAACTCTCTTCTCGCGCAGTTTTATAAAAGAGATGACTTTATTACACAAAATTATTACGCCTTTCCAATATCAATCATAAAATGACAAAATTATGAACTCAAATTTTAGAGAGCTCTCCCTTTTCATAATTCTTATTTCTTATCACTTCCGGACCGTCTTTTTATCCCAGAACAGTAAATGGACTATTACATCCTTTCAGTTATAGCCTGACATACACTTATCAACCGATCCACGAATAGTAATCGCGCATGTGGCTCACGTAGGTTTCTTTTTAAAAAAAACTTCCAATTACTTATTTTTATTCCGTTGACGTAGTTATTCATCCTTTTGCTTTCGAAGAGGCGATTCTTCTTTTTGTTTAAGTTTTGTCTCGGCCTCTACTCCATTCATCACTCCTCGACTCCCTTTTTTAGTTTCGTTTCCTCCTCTCTCGTCTCTTGTGTCTTTTAACGCTTCTCTAGAAGTTATCTTTTATTTTCTACCTCCTGTTTTAATTCCTCCTCCATCCTGCTTACTGATAATCTACACGACAAACAATGCGTCTTACACCCTCTAAGAGTTTTTAACTTTTTAGTCGTTATACTCTAAAATTTAATGAACAATTTCTTCGTTACACGATTTCATTCAAACTGTTCTTGCGCGCGGATCATTCACCGATCTCCGTGGCATTTCTGCACGATTCACGCGAACTTCATTCAGGAAATGAGTATCAAGAGTATCGCGTGAAGGAAGATATTTTCCACTTTTTTTACTTGAGTACACTCTCAGTCTGAATTAGTAAAAATTCACCTAATTGAATTAGCTCTTTTTTAAAAATTAGAGTTGATTATTCTTAGTAAAAAGAAGCGTTCAAAAAAGAAAATTTGTTCTGCTTATTAGCCAATGAACTACCTTGAAGGTTACATATCTAATAGATAATGCTAGACGTACGTATTGAGTTATCACGTAGGTTGACCTTAGCAGAACAATGGAGAAACCGAGTGCTGTTTAATTAGCAAGTTATCACCGCAATATTCTTAGAGTCATGACAAATGAGTCAAACACATATTTGACCTCTCTCGTCACGCAACACACATTCGAGAGCACGCAGCTGCATGAGGACAAATGTTTTCAAAGTGCAGTCTAATGATATTTAATATACATCCAATCAAGCTTTAATTTGCTCTTCAATATCACTAGTGCGAAGTTGTTTACTATAAATATAGTAAAAAGTGAATAATTCTATTAATATTCAATTCTTCTTCTGAATTTCTTTGAAATTCCATAAAATTTCCTTAAAATACATAACTTAAAAAAATCCCTTGAAATTTTAAATGGTTTTTGATGGAAATTAAATAATTATCCGCCTAACTAGATTTTCTTCTAAAACAAAATCCGATGGAAAGTTGAGTCGCTTCTTAATGAAAGAATTACAAAAGCAAGGCAGGTGCATATTATCCATGCAATATAATTATGAAACTTTCTTACAAGTACTATAATTATAGCAGTGCATTTGCCATGAATTTATGCGGTTAGAAAAACGCAAAACTGCAAGAAAAGGGGTGATTGCAAAAGAATCTGAAGGGTGAAAATGCAAAAATAGAGAATATATATGACTCGTATATAATATATACGAGTTCTGAATTAGTTATGAATTGGCGTTTCGAAGAAGTAAGAAATTCAGATTAAGAGATTAAGTACCTATAATTTTGGAACATATGCATCACAATGTACGCACGGTATCACGGAAATATATTATATATATTATATATGGTATATATTTGTATATATATATATATATACCCACTCGCTGATGTCGATGGCATGCACATACGCGTTCCGTTCTATATTTTTACAAGTTCAAGTTCGTTTAGAGGTCAGAGAAGTGATTTAAAGAAGGGAACATGGGAAGACATGGGAATCACTCGGTTTCTCCTGCAGTGAATCTCGCAGCCGGCCTTCACAAAGAGCGGATGCGTGCAATGTGCATATACGCATACACCAGTCATTAATTTGGTTTGCAATTAAAATCGGGGCCATTTTCGCTCCTTAATGGAAATAATAGTCGCTATTATGGCAGAAATCATGGTGACAGTCTGACTATTTCAATGGAAAGTACGGTTTTCCGCAAAATGAATTTCAAATTTTATAGAAGAAAGGTATGGTTTGGAAATTATTAATACAAAATTGTAAAAAAATTATCTAAATTGAAAGTTTGTTAAATTATATAGTAAATCGACCCGGATCAATCTTTAAGCTACAAATCTTGACACAGTGCATACGTCCCTATATCATTGGGCGAATTATCAAGTACGTTGCACTTCGCAAAATGGGCCTCGAACAAGAAATCTTGAAAACGGCTCCTGAGGCCCAGCAGGTCTTCAAGGGCCTCTGAGGGGTTTCAGGGGGAAAAGATTAAAAGAGGGAGGAAAGAACCTGCTTTCAGCCTGCCACCTGTCGGCCCGTTATACCGGTGTTCGAATAAAACCAGATAAAACTATACGTTCTTGCCCGGATTCTAGGGATAGCACACTGAAGATACTTTTAACATATATTTTACAGGGATGTATCAATATTCCAACAAATGAATCATACTTTTGACCAATATATAAATTATATCACGTTTTATTCATATATAAATACTATTAGAAATGTACTCAGCTAGTAAATTTAAAAATATTTTATAGTAATAAATGACTTCTTCGCACTATTTGAATTAATAATAAAATATTATTAATTATTAAGATTTCATTAATTCAAATTGAGAATGCAGAGACATCGCATTATAGAGGTATTGAATAGTTCTCGCTTTTATCCGATTTCTGAAACAGCTAGGTACTGAGCAAATGAAACGAGAGCACTGACCGAAACAGAAAAATTGTCCAACCGACAGCTTCCTGCTATAGGAAAATGTTGCAGATTTTGAGCCTGTTTTAAGACTTTTAAGATTTCGAACTGCGTTCCGCCTTTCTATGCCGGTTTACCTTTTACTAATTGTAAGACGTAGAAAACTTTCGACTGATTAATTTTTTTTATCATATGTATGATATTTCGTCTTCAACATTTCCTGTTCCTAAGTGCATATATTAATCGATTGGTTTTAACGCCAAATAATGAAGAGCGTGTTTCTTATAGAAATACTCTATAGCCACATGAAGCCAAAATAATGGAAATTAGAGCCAATATATGGCATATTGAATTTCCAACTGGTTCTTAAGCCCTGTATTATTCAGTGAGTCATTAACAAGATGGGGGAGTTTGTTAAACGATACCACATTAAAATAATCCAGCTGTTCCAGACTGGTATCTACTTTGGGACATCCATTGTCTAGGCAAAGTTTTTTCAGCTGCTGTTTACATTCTGATATTCGAAGTTTAAGTCCTGTATCAACCACTTTTCTATATTTACACTTTTTCTGTCTATTATCAGGTAGTATAATACACTTGTTATGTTTTAAATACATAATAAAAAATTTAATTGAAATTTGTAATCTAATAATCTTGCAAAAATATCAGTAGCGTGCAGGACTCACGTTATTATAGTCTAAATGTATTATCTCAGTTAATTGTAGGAAATGCGAGAACAAAATGCCGGATAAGACGATGTTTGAAAATGTGAATTACGGAAGATCACTGGGGTGAAAAAGGAATGATAATCTGCGAAATTATTATCATGTCAAAACAACTTTGATGCTAAGAAAAAGCTCGAGCAGCTTACCCATTAAATAAAAATTAAACATAACTTCTTCATGCGACTGAAAAGAATTTAAATGTTCTAATATACATTTATAAACGGTGTTGCCCGAGATTTTAAGAGTAATTCAAGTCACTTAAGGAATTTCAAGAGAATTTGAATCATTCTAAGGAATTTCAAGGGATTTCAAGGATTTACAATGAATTCCAAGTGATTTCGAAATATATTTTAAACGATTTATGAGGAAATTAGAGATTTTAAATATTTTAAGATATTTCAAGTTGTTACAAAATTTTTAAGGAATTTGACAAATTTGCTAATTCTTTCTACTTATATATATAGTAATGCAAATTAATATCTACTTTCAACGAAATGGAAGAAATATTTTCTTTTCTAGTTTTCCTCAAGATTGCCACAAACGGAAAGGAATAAATTTCTAATCTTTCACGGGTGTATTGTTTACTTGATCGCGAGTTAAACTTTTCAACATGCAAAGGCAAAGTTTTTTGTGACAAAACTCGTTGTTGCACGCAGTCGTAAAGTGGGTTAATCGTGGAATGTGTTAACTTTTAAAGAGAGTCGCGGAAACGTTAGAAGATTTTACTCATTCATATATATTATCTGCACTAGAAATGAGCATTTACTGCACATTAATGGAAAACCACACGATCCTAAGAGTCTATGAGAAATAATTGCAAAAACTATCACATTATTACCTATTTATTCAAGCGCGTTTTAAATGCGGTTAAATTAGCTTTCCCTCGCCTTTATCGCCTATGAATTATTATTATGTCACATGGAAATTCATTTATCTAGTTTACTATAGTTTTAAATGTGAATTCATTCAAATTGTTCGTTAGTTTGGAAACAGCTTTAGGTACTTCATAAATAATATTGGATAGGAAAAAGATAAAAGACTTCCCAACTTTTATAGACTGTAGAAACATGAAAAACAGGAAAGTGAGTTGACTAAAGTTATAATGGCGTTCTGTTCATGGGGATCGATTCGAGACGATGGTACCACACCCTGTTTTTAGGGTGGTTTCCCATGAGTCACCCCCTGCAAAGCATCCAAGCTTGTTGATCTGGATGAAGTCTTTATGGAATTGTACTCACGTGTCACGTCGATATATGGGGATTCTAAATGAAAATAGTGCGAGTTCCAGGGATCACGATACGAGTCTATTGAACCTAGGTCAATATATTTTCAGCTTTTCCCTTGAAGGACATCAGCTTCTGTAATAAACTTGGATCAATCCCTCCGTCATTCGTTTTTCAAAGAATAATCGAGCTGAAACAATTAAATGGACTAATTATTATTAACGACAGAAAGCGATTTCTGTATATTGACAAGAGTAGAAAGATTTGTAAATAAGAAAGTAATAGTTTATGTATTAAAAGAAATCATATATTATACATCTGAGAATTTATATTTGGATAAAAATTAAGTTTGACATTTACTGTGTGTTTATAAAGTTTGAATTCGAATTTATTTGAAACTATTGCAATTTTAAAACTACACTTGTTTTAAATTTGACGGGGGTTTTTATTTGGTCTAAATAAATTCCTTTTTTACTGGTTGTCCAAGAGACAGTGACCAGTATAAAATTTACGTTACAGCACGATATGAGCCATGTGCTCATAATTATTCTCTGTACTCTTATTTGATGAAGAGAAATCACTCGTTTACCAAAGTCGTTGACTTTGCGCCTTAATTAAATTTTTCTACGGAAAGGTATGTTCACGGCATAAGTATCAAGGCCATTCTTCATTTATAAACGTATATACATATTCGCGTCAGCATAATATTTATCCCTCATAAGCACATAAGTGGCTTTATATGTGTACGTAAAAAATTATACGCGGAAGAAACGTTAGTCGCGCTATACTTAAGTAATTTTTAAAACGGTGTTAATAAGATAATAATAAGCACAAATCTGATTGAAGTCAGATTTGTCTTCTTCATACGAAGAATAAAAATATTGCAGATTTAGAAGGATTTCCACAGATTTCATCAAAAGTTTATGGTAAAAGATTTCATGAGATTTTAAATGATTTTTAGAGAATTTCAATAAGAGAAAGAAATTTCAATTACTTTAAAGAATGATACAGAATTTCGAGAAATATCCTGACATTTTTTAAAATTCGTTTAAAATATTTTAAACAATTTCAAGATATTTGATGTATTTCAATACATTTTTAAACGATTTAAAAAATTTGAAGAAATTACGAGGGATTCTATAGGAATCTAGAACCTAGAATCTAGGAATCTAAAGTCTAGAACCCATAGCCCTATAAGCTTTAATGCTTTTAATTTAAGAAATCTTCGTTTCTCTTATACGCATTAAAAACACGGATTTATTTTGAGGAACTGACATCGTCATAAATACGCAATCTGTTTGGCACAGAATAAATATTCGCGAAGGCAAACAGGTAAAGTATGGTTGGCAATGGTGATCACATAAGCATATATGACTTAAAAAGGATGAAAATTCCATATATGTCTCAATTTATTAAAAATCATAAATATAACTTTGTTTTTCTCTAAATTACGGCTTATAAATCGCAAAAAATAAAAACAAATTATCATTCGAGGGAGGAACAGACTTCTGAGTTCCGATAAAAGAGCTCAAAACGTTATCTTACGGATGTGGAAGTGCCGATATAAGAATTATTCTGAAGATTTGGAATGTAACATGTTTCATTTTCTTTCATCACATTTTAGTCACAATTTATGACACTCTTTCAATCTAAATTAGTAAGAATTCGACTAATTATCGTGAAATTTTATTAAAGAATTTTAACAAATTTTTATGTTTTGTAAAGGATTTTATGCGGAATTTTAAGAAATTTAAAGTGGGTTCTAGTAGTTTTGAAATATTTTCAGAGGTTTTAAGGGATTTAAAAGTTTTTCGGGGAATATAGATACTCCCAGAAAATGTTGAGAAATTTAAAAAGATTTCGTGGAACTTTAAAGAATTTTAAGGAATTTTTAGGCATTTCCAGAGGTTTCTAAGAATTTTAAGAGATTTTGACTACCATTAATTACTAACATATAATTAATTCAAATTAAGAAAGCAGGTTCTTCCTGTAAAATCAATTAGGTTCGACGTAACTGGAGCGATGCGTTTAGATCGAGTAACGAGGGTGCGTTTGCAATATCACACCCACATTTCCGCGCTCGTTTCCCAGCACCAAATATGGAAACTTCCTCTATCGTTTTTTAAACGATGGATCATTATCGCTCAACGTATACACGTAACGCATTAATGCGTGTAATCGCTTCCTTGCTGCATAATTTGGAGACATACCAGGGTCACCTAATCTAACTTTACTCGACTTTTCCTTGACAACGTTCTTTTTTTAAACTCGTTTTCTTTTTTTAGATCGGTGTAGAATTTTTGTCGTATCAAAATTGAGAGATTATCATAAGAAAGATTTACAAACAGGAATTCTGAAGTTATATAAAGCTAAACTTTTTTTATGTACGAATTCCAATTTGCATTTCTATGTGATTTTTTATTGGAATAAAAATAGATTAATTAGAAATAAAGTCATTTGTCAGGAAATGAAAGTAAAGTGATACGTAACTAATTTTGAATTAAATTGAATCAATTCCCCATTTGGCGTTGGTCCTAGCCATGAAGATTGAAGGGAAATAAGTATAGTGACCTATAGTGGAAGCATTACGCTTCTTCGCAATCAATTTGGTGTTAATTCACACTTTGTCTGAAATTGTGGACCACTTCCGTTACGATCCGGAAGCAAATAAATAAACATACCGTATGTAGTTAATTCCGAACAGCTAGGTTTCTAGAGCAATTTCGATTAAATAAACAAATCTATATTTATATCAAACTTAATCTCTGTATCTGTGTTCAGAATAAGCCTCTACACCCTGGAAACTATCAGAACAAGATTTTGCATAAAGTAAACTATGTCTATTTTTTTCTATTTCGAAGGTGGTTATAAATCATTAAATATGAACCTGAAATTCCATGTATGCCTACAATGAACGTAATGAACGTGCACAATATACTTTTAGTGTTGGGCAAACTTGAGTTGTTTCCAAATATATAGGCTCGCTTATTTGGAGAGAATCTGCGAGATATTGCCGTATGTGAAATGCGTGTCAGGGATCTTCGCCTAGATTCGAATTTATCCTGACGAACCTAAACTGGTCGATTGCATTTTAATTCCTGCACAAAAAATAAAAAAAAATTCTGGTTATGTATGTAGTAAGCCTATTAAAATATATAAGAGAAATAGAAATTATACTTGAAGAATTGGCATTACTTTAAAGAGTAATAAATATTAGAACATCAAGATAATTATAACAGTAATAAAATGCTCTTAATTGCCTATTACGTTTCCAGTACTGCTTGTAATGACACTGAGAAACGCAAACAAGCATTATCTTCTCTTCTGGAGTATCACTAAAGAGATCTGCATTCAACAGAGAAATCACGATACAAGAATGCATTTCACGCATCGTTTCAATATACATTTCACGGAGTCTAAAACTCGTATGGCAAATTAACCTGAAAATCAAGATTGTTAATTGTCCAAAAAGTATTCAGTCATTTAAAATTAGAATGATTTAATATACCTATCTACATAATTTCCTAATTCTTCAGTCAGCAATTATTATAACTGAATTAATAATTTTTAATCGCCTGAATCTTTAAAAATATTTTCGAAAACGTTTATCCGTTTGGTAAATACAACTTTCGTCAAAGTTTCAGTCAGCGAGAAGTAGCATGAGTCATAGAATTCAAGCATATAACATGAGAGTTCGTGTCTCCCCGGTATTCCATACGCTTTACTAAGAATTTATCACCTACGTTCCACACAAGAATGAATCACTGTGCGTAATTTCTCTATGGGAGTAATCTTAATTAGCTCAGACGGTCGTGATTCACAAAGTTTAGCAGGAAATACTGAAACCGATATTTTAGGGCGTCACAGGATATCATTATATACTTCCATAATGAGCAATCAACTGAAATTATAGGAAAAGAAATGATATCTGATTGTATCTGACTACTGAATTATTGATTTCTCTATTTTCTACTCAATGAAATAGTAACTCACTTTTCCAAAGTGAATTAATAAGAATAACTTACTAATCTGTCTGGTAGTTTTACTTACCAATTGAATTTTTCTTCGAACGCCAATAATGTCAAATATTTTGCATAAATAACTATGTTATTTTTGTAATATTATATAGCTTTTATAGTTTATTCAACATAAAAAGGTGACCTTTCTCTTGGGTAGCCTATAGGGCTCTGAAGGATACTTGATAGTCTTCATACAATATCTTCATCGATTGCTTTGAAATGCAATTGCAGCCTTTATTAAACGATTTAAGACAATAATGTCAATAATTCAATTCCTTATCCGTGCTTATTGAATCAGATGAGGTATAGAAGTGACATAATGATATTTCGTACTGAAAGAACAAACAATGACGCTTGAACGTTTACGATAATTCACAAGAATGTCCATATATGGACATAAGTGCTCTTATCTGTTTCTTGCCAATTAAGCTGTTAGACAAATGTTGACAACGTTTCAGAAATAACTCAAGTACGTATTTATAAAACTACTATATTTTTTAAAAGATGAATTATTAATTTATCTTTTCCAAAATTGTATTTATATTTTTCGTATTTTTTAAAATTATCATTCAACGAACCTAATTTGAAATAATAAAGTTTATATTAATACTAAGCATAATCAGCGCGTTATGCGCGCTTTTATAATAATGCACTTTTTGTTTAATAACATATTTTATTTCAAATCCCCCCAAAAGTTAAGAAAAGACATGCGAAACAAAATTCCTCAAAAACTCTTAAAATTCTATGAAATCATTTAAAATCCCTGTAAAATTTTTTTAAATGTTTAGAAACCTGTAAAATATCATATAAAATATCTGGAAATTCTTTATACTTATAGAAATAATTATTATAAACAGTATAAATAACAGGATCCAACTGACAAATAAATTCCACAACAATATCACGAAACGACTTGAACATTAGTACAGTAAAAAGTTAATTATACCTACAAAACTTCTAAAAACTGTATGAAAGTAAATATACCCGCAAAGAATTTTAAAATTAGAATTGGTATGAAAAAATTTTTAATTTGGAACTATATAAATTATTCTTAATTAGATTATATTATTATTTGGAATCTAGATTATAAATTATCATTAATAATAGTTGATTCACCACTTTCATTTAATTACTTCTAATCCTAGGTCCTAGATTTGTATTTTAACTTCATTTATAAATAACGTTATAATCATTACTATATAGTGTTATAAATCTAAACCATCAAAACGTCAAAAATTCAAGACAAAATTTCAGAGCAGATTTGAGAAGATGGCGCCACTAATTCGTCTCGGCCGATAAAATAGAGTCTATATTCACATGGCGGGAGATTTGAAAATCAAAAAGAAGTAACACCTGGTAACACTCTGACGACAGAATGTCGAAACAAAAAATATCTTTT
>JAUESI010000033.1:11341690-11357551 GCA_032275145.1 Synergus laeviventris
TATATATATATATCTTTTTGCTTTGTACATGTATCTATTCTATTTTAAGGCAATGTACCAGCTATCCGGTTCCTATCTTACCGACATTCCTACATTTATACAGACAGAGATGATACAGATATCGAGCTGAAAATTTCTAAAATTAAACCAAACTCACTAAAGCACGTTTATTCGGTCCTAAATATTTACATTTATAAACAAGATTTTATTTTGAATTATAAATATATATATTTCTAGTCTTTTAATTAAATTTACGCTCCTTCCATGTTTCCCAGTTAAGTCTTCACCCGGAATATAAACGCCCATAGAAATTAACGGTCAATGCTATTGAAAAATAAAAGAATCGAATTCCAAATTTGCCGCCTTTGAAACAGGAAAATACAATTTTGCTAACTTCACTTTGTAGATTGGGTTTGCAAGCGGAAAATATGCTAAAAAAATATGCATCTCTCGTATCGCCATGGGATAGAGTGAGAGCAGAGATGACTGGGAAAGAATGAAACATTTTCCATCATGATCAATCAGCGGCCTTATTTCTCTTAGAACCGACTCGCTGAGCCAATAATGTGATTTGCGCAACGCATGCGCAGCAATACAAAGTTGTCATTTTGAAAGCACTGACATACACAGTGTACCTCCAGCGTTTACGAAGTGAAGTTAGCTTGTGAAACCTAACCTAACCGATAGTGAACGCCAGCCAAGAACGAGCAGGTAATTTCGTAAAAAAGAGAAATCAAGAGTTATCGTTTTTTTCTCGTAAGTTCGATGCGCGTGATTTTGCGCCACGAGTGCAATCCGACATAGGCTCCGATATCGTCAACGGCAATCTGAAATCGCAAGGAAAAATATTGACGAATCGTCTCTAACACGACTCATGTACCGTTAACTTGAATTCATTTCCCGTTGGCTGAAGAGCTTGCTCGCCAGTCGCATCCGTGACGTGTTCTCATATCGGGTCTTATTCAGGACGGGCAATGAGAAAGTTGCCGTCACCCAGCTGAGGATTGAGAACGCTGGATATTCAGGAACAGGACGAGCGCACCAGTTGCAGTACACGAACTCGGTAAGTAGGTTTACTCCTCCACCTGGGGCGCGTCTTTAAATTTTCCAGAATTGTTAGAAACTGTAGGATTTTGGTTCAACTCTTGGTGTTATGTTCGCGGCGGGTGAATCTTGACGACCTGGGGGCGATGGAAGAAACGCGAACCGTGAAACGGTGCTACAACTAAAATCGTCGAGCTGTTGGCTTGGCTTGGTGGGGTGGTTGGAGGTACGGACAGTGGTTGAGAGGTTGGTGGGGTTGGAAATGAGGTGGGGGTGTAAAACAGCCTCCATCATTTCCTACCATTCGAACCTTCCGCAAGGAAGGGAGACCAGGAAAGGGAGATGCAGAAATTTGGGGAAGGGGGGGAGTCTTCGAGGGGGATTTTAAGATGCGTGTTTTAACTTGATAGATTTTGAGATTTTGTTTCATCATGGCGGAACGATGACGTGTCGAGTGTGTACTCGACCAACGCCCAGTCCAATGATTAGAAATCCTCGCCTTTTCTAGCTTTCATATATCGTTTTTTTTGTATTCATAATTTTAATTATTTATTTCCGTTTTTTTTTTATGAGAGCTTTTTTGGTGTGCTATTCATCTTTTTCAATTTAGGGTAACACGCATCCTTCAATACTCCGCCATTACAACAACGACATGCGCGTCTTGCGAAAGTCGAGTCCAGTACGAAGCATTAGACGCTAAAAATCGACGCGTAGTTTCTGTTTTCCATTGTTGGTGTTCGCAGGAAGTTTCGAAATCAGTGGATCCAGTAACTTGATCTTAATTCAGAGTCTCATTGTTATGGTATGAAAATATAAAAAGACTGAAATATAGAACATAAAAAAAACAAAATAGTTGAAGGTCAGAAGAGTTCAAGGAATTCGTTACGCAGGGTATTCTAACCTCGAAGATGTCGCGAGAGAAGGCAAGTATCGTAGTGACCCCTCGGCGACGCGTGGTCGCGTGCAATCGTGCATCATAGTGTCTATGTCCCACTTGGTGTCGAGTCGCAGATTTTGCCTCCCTCTCCGGATACTTGGGGGATCTCGATGCATGGCTGGCTCCCTTCTTTTTCTTGACAAGCCCCCTACCCTTGGACGCGATCCTACCCTTGGTCTCGTTCGTACCAAGAGAGAGAGAGAGAGAGATTGAGTGAGTGAGGCTAAGCTGGCCAAGTTCTATTTCGCTTTGTGTTCCGTTCCCGTTTTCCCACCTATGGGTTTCTTCCTCCACCTCTTGCCCCCTTCCATCGCACACCCACCCCCTACCCCCGTGGGGTACCACGTGGTGGAGTGGGGTGCTATCCTCCCTGCTCTCCTGGTCCCTATTTGGGTGGGGACGGGGGTTAGTGGGGGCCAACTTAACCCCCCCTCGTATTGCACTCACAGATTAGGTACGCACGAGATCAGCGCTTGTAAGTGCACGACGACGCATCTCTGTCATTATGCGAAATGACGGTTTTGGATTTATTTCTTTTGGCCCTCGAATAATCGTTTGCGTCGTCGAAAAAATTACAAGAAAAACAAACCTGACAGTATGAGATCATCTCGAGATATACCGATACAGTATATTAATAATATAAAATATTTTGTATACTCTGTGGCCAGATGTCATGCAATAATACTTTGATTGTTTTAATCACAAAGTAATATTACTGAGTGGTTTTGATAGATGGGCGCCTAATGGTCAGAATAGCCTGGGTAGTGCGATATATAATAGAATGGGTAATTATAATTTTATCGATTTTAGATTCCGACATAGAAAGTATGTTGTAGTAAAAATTTCCATGACTTAATACTGAATGCCCTTTAAGTGTACCTAATTCATTATTTTTATTCGGGTAGGGCTAGTAAAAGCTCCCAAAGTACTGAGGTAAAACCTATTGAACTATACCCATATCATTAAACATCCCTTATCTATGTAAAATTGATTTACATAATTATCACTATGAGTTATATAATATTAGTTAATATTGACACATAATCCTTTCTGATTTCAGACTTGACTGTTTTGAAAAATGAATTTCACACCCTTTCCCGGTTTTACGACCGGCTCTCTACCAGCGGGCACAGTTCACCAATTGGCTACGGCAAAGTTCGCGCAAAACCTAACGACAGATGGTCAGCAACAACTCGTCGGAGTCTTAACTGGTGGAGAAGGAGGAGTGCAGTACCTTCGACCACTCAACACGAATGGCTTCGCCATCTCTGGTGGTAATAACCAACAGCAGCAAATAATAACCCTACCAATCACTGTCCCTGGGAAAGATGGAACACAGCAACAACAAACTGTACAAATCCAGGTGGTCAATCCGAATGTTTCTCAAGGCGGAAATAGCGGAGATCAACCAAAGTATCATTTGGCGCCTATTTCTCTTGGACAATTCCCTCAAGGCGGTGCCACGGTTCTCCAGATTGCTTACAGTCAGCAGGGTCCTGATGGAGTTCAAATTCAAGTGCAACCACAGAATACTGTGGCTACAACTCAAACGTAAGTTTCTCATATTTAAAAAATAATTGCTTTTAAAAACTAATCCACTATTTATTGTTATAATATGAAAATACTTTTTCATTCCTCGTTTCTTAGAAACCGTTTTTTTGCTGCCAGGTCGGATCAAACAACACAGAGTACATCGACCGCCGTAACAACCACCTCTCAGCAGACAATTCAACAAACCGTTCAGCTTCCCGGAGCCCCTGAAGGCTTAACTGTAGTCGCTCAAATACCTCAGGACCTTATTCTTCGTGAGGGCATGGAAGACTCAAAGGAGGATATCAAAGAGGGTATAGCCACAACACCGGTAGCTCTGATTAAACGAGGCAGTGTGAAAAACCAAGGTAACCAGAGTAGTGGGGATGAATTCATCACATCTATGCCAGCCAGTTGGACCAGTCTCGCCACTCCTGGATCTACCGTCGCCGATTACCTTTCAAGATTACCAGCTAGTACTCTACCGCTTAGCTTGCATCACTTCCTTAAGTTTTCTGCGGAGACGATAAAGCGAGAGGCCACTATAGAATCCAGTCCTCTCGGGGCCGATGGCTTGGACGCCTCAGGCAGCACTGCGTCCGGAGAGCAGACAGTGCAAATAACCGTCGCTGGAGGTGAAACCGAAATAATACCCGATGTTGTCGATGACCAGGAACCCGGCGTTAAGCCCAAACGCAAGAAGAAGTACAAGAAGAAGCCTCCAAAGCCCAAGAAGCCAAAGCCAGGACAAGTTAGTATCGTTACTGCCCTTGACGGAACTACCTTGTTCTGCTGTCCCCAGTGCAACATGGCATATCCTGAGAAAGAGCTCTTGGAGCAGCACCTTATCGGTCACAAGATCGAGAGGCGATTCATCTGCGACATCTGTGGTGCCGGTCTTAAGCGCAAGGAACATCTGGAGAGGCATAAGCTTGGGCACAATCCTGACAGACCTTTCATTTGCTCGGTTTGCATGAAAGGATTTAAACGAAAAGAACATCTGAATCTCCACTTCGTTATTCATTCTGGACAAAAGACGGAGGTCTGTACTGAATGCGGAAAAGCCTTTTATCGGAAGGACCATCTGCGGAAGCACGCGAGGTCACATCTTGCTAAGAGAGCGAAGGAGGATCCTCTCGGTCCTTCTGATAACACACAGAACCAACAGAATGATCAATCTCAACAGTCTGAAATGCAACAATCTGTATCCGAATTACCGCAGATACAGATACAACTAGGGCAAGGATCTCAGGCGCAAATTCATCAAATATCCGTCAGCGAACAGTCGACGGTGGTTCTTCCAACGGCGGCCGAAACCGGCACAATTACTATGCTACATCACCAACAACAACAGCAGCATTAGCAACAGCCTACCGCCCAGGGTCAAACCGGGCGGTTTTTCAGATTTAACCACCAACAAGCCAGGGGCAGAGCTAAGCAGAACGGTATGAACTGAAAGATTGGGCATTGTGCTTTTTGCACTAGTTTTCGAAGGCTTTCACTTTTTTGAAAAGCATCCACCATTTGCAGTTAAAGTTTGACTGAATTTCTAGTTGTCAATCACGAGAAATTAGATATTAGTTGATTCCAAAATTGGAAGAAATACTGTTTTGTATGGCACAATATTTTAACCGTGATAAAACAAGACAAGCTTCTTTTTGCTTAACGTACGTAATATGACAACTTGTCTTACTTTATCATAATTTTAATTTTATTCTAAAGAGAAAATAGAAACAGTATATTTTTCACAATTTTCGAAATTACTAATGTATAATCTTAAGTAATTAGTCAACATTATTCAATAAGTTTCCTTTTTATAAATAATATCTGCAGCCGTTTCTGCGGAGTAAAATCTGGTTTGCGTATTTGGTAAAAACGTACACGTTGTAGAGTACGTGCACCGTGGAATTTTGATGATAATCCAGTTCTATGATGCAAAGTAGGATTTTAATAAAGAAAAGTATATATACACAAAAAAAATATATATATTATATATCAATATATTTTTGTGAGTGCGAACTGGATTCGTCAGGGGATGGATGCCGATCGAATTTTTGGCCAGAAACAAGTTCTTCTAGATAAAGGGACTTTTGTGACGAGAAAGAGAATAAGTGAAAAATCAACGAGATCCTGAAGTTGACACTGTAAAAAACTGTCGAACGGTTTTTCCACCCACCAGTTTCGAAAGAAGACTGCGAAGTGCAAATATGGAAATCATTTTTATTTTTTTTTAATTTATTCTACCCTACTTAAAGATTAATTATTAAATTTGAAAATCACAGCGGGAACGTGTTTTTGATAGGTTAATAGTATTATTTAGCGTGCGACAGGTCGACTCGCCATTAGCCCATTCGTTTCTGGAAGCAGTCTTTCTTTAAATTTACATATTTACATCAACCAGTGAGAGAGAAATTTTTGACTTGTAAAATCGCGTTTTCGTATTGTAATTATTTGTATAGTATTATTTTGGTGTCACACTAAGATGTAGTATTTTTTTATGAACTATTGTATTGTATTTCTGTATTGTTGCATTGTAAAGCGAATGGGTTGAAGATTTCGCAAGTCTGACCAGTGGCTGCTTCTAAAATTATATTTGAAGACTTGACTTGCTAGAGGGGCCAAAAATTCGAGGATTATAACTCCAAAAGCCCGGAACAACGAATTGCTTTGGAAAGCCAGAATTATAAATTCAGAATAGGATCTGTAAATATCTTGATATTTCATGAAAAAAAAATCTTTGTCTGGGATATGAAATTTTGTTTACGTCGAAAGTAAAAAGTAACTGAAGATTTGAATTCGAAATTAAGAAACGTAGTTTGGACATTAAACATTAGAATGTTAAGTCTTCAATGAATATTTCGATTAATTTGAATCACTTAAATAATGTAAGAGGCTTTAAGAGATGAAATATGTTAGCAAAGGCTTTCTAGTCTCGATTCTGTTTAATGTAAAAAAAAAAAAACTATTTTATGAGTCCCTCGACTGTTGCTGGTAAATCAATCCATTGTAAATGGTGGGGAGAAAGCGTATATTCTTAGAAATATACTCATGGACGCTGAAGGATTGTTGTATATATGCGACCACGTGTTAATGCAAGATTTTTTTTTTACTTATTTCGAGAAAAGTAAAATATTTTCTGCTACAGTGAATCCAGTGGGGTAAATTGTCCGAGGATGTATAATTGATGCCTTGAAATTGATTAATTTCCAATTTTTTTTGTCTAAAAAGTATTGTTGATGTTACAAAATTGACATTGACATTCCAAGATACTTTTTCCCACTGGATGAACATTAGCAATATTAAATTCAGTGATTTATTTCAAATTTATAGACTTCAGTTTGATAAACTGATCGCGAACGCTTGTTGTTTTTTATAAACTTATTGATCGAATTTTAATACTAGATTACTTGAAACTTGCAAAGTATGTATAATGAATGAGTAAATTACTTACATCAAAAGGCGAAAACAGAGAGTTATATTTTGCACACGGTTATCAAAGACTTGATTTTATATTTCCTGGTAGCCTTGAAACCGAATGAATGCATCTGAACTTGTCTGAAGTGTATAATTGTATATCTTCTCTCGTCGTTTGCTCCCAAAATGCATATTATAATTTAATATATTCATATATGTAATAACATGCAGGGTGTTAAATGTTGGATTTAATCGAAAATTCCAGTATTTATCCAAACGAGAGGATCAATTTAGCAAGAGACGCATCATTCGTAGAAGAAAAGCATTTTCCATAATCGATGTTTCATATTCTATGTAATGATTTATTTTATATTTCCTATTTCCTAAGCTTTTGATTCAGCAATTTAAATTTTGCTAAACGTATCCAGCATGGATTTTGTGGAAAAAACCTGATAAACTTACGAGTGTTAATTTTGGTGTCTTTAGATGACGAACTTCGATTGTAAACTCTATGGAAAAATTAGACATTGGAATTGTAAAAAGATAATCGTGTTGACCTTGGGACGTATGCCTTTTTGGATTATTTCCGAAAATGCAGATTATAAATAATAAAAAAAAAAAACAATTTTTATTATAAGTATCACAATTTAAGGCAGTGGGTATAAATCTACAAAAAGTATATAACTATTATTTTATTAATATTATATTATAGCTATCATCGTAGATATACGGATAGTCTCTAAGTCTTTTCATTGTTACTGATATTCGAAAAATGATAAAATAAAACGTACCTTTAATACAATTTTGTGTATTTATTATTTCGTTATTTAAAGTAATTTAGAAATTAGTTCATTTACTTGTTAAAATAATAATGAAATCAGCATAGGGGTCATTCACAAAATACATGTAACGTGTTATACTGGAAAGGGTTCAGGAAAATATTATGATTATCACGGGAGGGGGCAGGGAGATCAAAGCCCTCTATAACGTGCTGTAGTTTTTTTTCAAACACATTTTTTTTATTTATGAATTTATCTGTATTTATTTCATTTATAACGTTCAAAGTTATTATTATGATATTAAAAAGTATATACTTTTAATAATCCGATTATAATACCATAGATAAGGACAATACTACAACCTTATGCTTGTAAAGTGTGTTCTTGTTTTGCCTATTATTAGTTACGAAGCAGATTGATGTTTTTAGTATTTATTATAATTCTGAATTTTTTTTTATGAGAAGGCGGGGGGAATGGGCGAAAAAAATATCACATCTTTTCTGAATGACTCCATATCTAATTTTAGTACATAGCGAGAAAAGAGTTTCCCTTTGGAAGATTTCGGGACCTTGATTTAAAGTGAGGTGGGGAAGAAATACAGGAAAAGATACCTGTACTGCTTGATAGGGACAACGCAGCGAATGGACTTTGGGGTTTAGCGGGTTTAGGAATGACGGAAGGGAGTGTGGGGGATTTCAAATGGCGGGTCGCCAGGAGCGATTCGAAGTTTTATTCGGGCATTTTCGCCAACGCGGCCGCGGGCCGAGAGAGAGAGAGAAAAAAATAGTTAAGAGGCCGGCAGTAGAGGGCGGGGGCTTAGCCGACTTGAGGGACAGGTGTCATCGGCCCGCGGGGGATCATCCTCCCTTTATACTGAAAATATAACGTGCTTCTCCTCTCGCCGATCAGCGACCACCCTGGATTCGTTTAGATGGTAAGCAAAAGGCTGTTTTCTGATCGTTGAAATTCCAATTTGCTTCCGTGCTGATGGCAAACAGCCATTTTCTGTTGAATTTCGTGCAAATTCGGTTCGGTATCGACTGCTCGCGGGTGTCGCGCCACGGGAGAAGAGAGAGAACAAGAGAGACGCTCTCGCTTCTCTCCCCTTTCCCTCTTTCCACGCCTCATGGCTAATCCCATCTCTCTCATTCTACCATCCCGTCTCACTGGTTTTATAGGTTAGTCTCTCTCGTCTCATAGTTTTTGTCATTATCTCTCTCTCGTCGCGCCGTGGCCCTTCCCCCGGCGTTCATCCCCCCCGTGTCATGTCTTCACTGAGGATCCCGTAGCCTTTTCCTCCTCTTGTTCGCCTCACCCTCGTTTCCGACTTTTTCCTCGTGTGAATTTTTCCGGACTTCACGTGCGCGAGCGAGCCAGCGAGGACAGTTGTATCATGGGGGGTGCTAAGTGGTCGACCTGTCTTTGTAGACGGCGGCTAGACGTGATGTCTAGGTGCCCGTAAGTGAGAGGGGAAACTGAATCAGAAAGAGAGAAAGTGGTGGTGCTGACTGCTGCAGTAGCAGTGCTCTGGTGCCATTGTGACAGGCGGCAAGGTGCTGGTCGTGCTTTTCCTACTTTCTCGACGATCGGCTCTAGTTTTGATTCGCGAGAGCTGGCAAATTTCTAGGATAGATAGAGTCGGGAGCCCCGGAGCCCCACTCCGAGGAAAGAGGGAACACTACAAAACATGAGGAGAGGGACGTAAATATTACTGTGCCGTGCACCCTCTGCGTAGAAAATCGAGAGTGCGGCGCGTGTCCACGACCCACGTCGACGAAATCGAAATGAATTTATTTATTTTTGAGGTCTTTTCTCGATGCTAAAGTGTGATAAATACGAGGTAAAAAAGAGCCAATTTTTCGATATTTTAGTTTTGCTTGGGTGAGGAGGATAATTATGCAGATTTTGGCTCAAGAATCCCGGTTTATGGATTTTATTCACGAGGTTTTATGTGTGAGTAGATTCTCTTAGGTGTTTATTAATCGAAGATAAAAGACGTTTTTCCGTAATCGATTTTTATTTATTATAAGAATATTTCTAAGTATTGTTTGAAGAAAATTCATTCGCAGCGTTTTAGCCATTATTTTTATTATTTACCTTTACAACTGTTTTAATTCAGTCTTGACTTTTTAGAGAGAACTGTAAGATTGTTTTTGAAAGCATTTTATTGATGTATTTTGTACGTGTTTTAAATTCTTTACAATTATAACTTTTTTTAAAGGAAAATTTCGATTTAATTATAATATAATTTGCTAGATTCTCCAAAATGGTACTCGAAATTAAAAAATGACGTCAAATAAAGATTAAAATTATAGGAGAAGGTACCATTTTTAAATCCGAATTTTTGAATTCTCGATACTTTATTTATATATTTAATATTCGAAATTTTTCAACAATCAAAATATATATTTGATATAGGGTCAATTAAACTTTTTTTCAATGTATAAAGTTATAATTTTCACTTTCATTTTTTTTAAATTTATTTTCAATTCAAAGTCCACCCTTCTTTTCTGCCTATGATTTATTTTTCAGTTAGTAGGGCAATTGGAAATTCAATTCTGAGGAAAATTATTAACTGCTCCCGATCAAATTCAAATAGAAATTTAGGTACTTAAAATTGATATCAAATGAGCCATAGAGTAAATTGAAATTAGACAAAATAAATAAATAAAAATTATGATAATTGAAATTTAGTTAACTTCTGTTTCGCTGAAATGAAATTTATTTCAAATGAAATTTCAGGAATATTCATGCGCGCCTCTTTTTTTGTATTCACACACATGTACGAATTATTTTAGAAATGCGTAATTTGCAGCACAGTTTTAACTGAATTTATGTTTCTCAGGTATCAGATTGACGGCCTGCAATGAATTTCCCACCGTTCGGAGGCCACTTTCCTGGTACTATACCAAGTATTCATCAGTTTACCACCGATGGCTCTGGGGGTGCAAGTGCTCGCTATGCGAACCACTTCCCTAACCAGCCTCCAATTGGAGTTCCGGTTATGGGAAAGTACCGTCCAGAGTCTAACAGTGTACAGACTGCTCAGTCACAAGTAATGATGAACAACAAGTCCTCCTATCCAAATAGCAATGTTCATCACTACGCAAACGTTCCATACTCTCAGGCTCAGCCTGTTCAACAACGACCTGCAAATTCACCTGGGATGCAAGAAAAACGATCCTATCATCAGGTACATTAATACTTCTAAACATATTCTTATCGAAATTAATTGTATACCATAAAACAGTAATTTCTAAACGTTTCCTTTGTCTAATAGGCAACAGAAACAATAAATCAGCAAGATGTCTGCAACCTCTTGCAGGAAAAAGACAAGGGCAAGGATAAGAAATCGGAAGATCAGCGAAATGGAGAGGCAGCAACAAATGGTCAACAAGATTACACGATGCATCAGCATCATCAACAACACGCTCATACCCAAACTCCAGCCACGATGCCAGCAACGTGGCAATCGCTCGCAACTCCTGGTTCGACTGTCGCGGATTACCTGAGTCATTTACCTGCCAGTACTCTACCTCTCAGCTTGCACCATTTCCTAAAGTATTCTGCGGAGAGTATAAAAAAAGAATCCGAAATGGCGCAAACCACGTCGGTTGCTGTTGCAACCACAACAACACCTAATATAATGATGTCTCCCAACAATAAGAAAAAAAAGAAGAAGAAGGCTCCAAAGGAGAAAAAACCACGTCCGAAACCAGGAGAAATTCGTCTGACGACAGCATTGGATGGTTCGACCTTATACTGCTGCCCGGAATGCCACATGGCGTATCCAGAAAGGGATCTTTTAGAGCAACATCTTCTAGGACACACACTTGAAAGAAGATTTGTCTGCGATATTTGCGGCGCTGGATTGAAACGAAAGGATCATCTGACTCGTCACAAGCAGAGTCACAATCCCGAAAGACCTTACGTTTGCACCGTGTGCCTTAAGGCTTTTAAAAGAAAGGAACAATTGACTCTGCACTTTGTTATACACTCGGGAGAAAAGAGACATGTTTGCACAGAGTGTGGAAAAGGATTTTACAGGAAAGATCATTTACGGAAGCACACCAGGAGTCACATAGCTAGACGAGTTAAGGCTGAACTGAGTCAAAATGCTGGTAAGATTTGATCTTATCTAAGGGATCGACCATTTATTACGTAACGCTTTTAGGGGAGAGTCAGTTTCAAAAGGACCGATTGCGGTCCTGTTACGATGGAGGGAGGGGGTATTTTGAGAAATTTTACGTATCATTTAGGCATCAAAATCCTTTAAAATTCTTTAAATGCTTTTAAAGTCGTACAAATTCGTTGACATCTTTCGCAATCCCTTGAAATAGTTTAAATATTTTGAAAATTCGTTGGAATCATTAAAATACCTTTAAAAGCCTAACTGGTGCAAATCTAAAATATTTATTTTTTATAGCAGGCAGCCAGCAGAATCAGCAACAGAACAGTGTTTCTAGTATGCAGACAACAGCAGTGACAACATCCTCTGTTCTCCCAGGCGGGCATCCAGGGCCACTTCTGTCCTGAGCCCCGCCACCAGGGAACTTTCAGGTTCCCCATCCTAACAACATCATCCATCAACACACACCTCATCATACGCTGCATCATCATCATTTGACGGCTGTCAACGTAGCGCACCAACCGAGTGTGACTCCTCTCGCCACGCCGAGTCACTATCAAGCGCACGAGCTAAGCTTTTTGGGGCATGTCAAAGATTTCTGAGAGCACGGGAACACCTCGTCTAAGAGGTAACAAGACTTTGGATGACAGAACGCTAGAGGCGGATTCTCTTACGCTTTTCGCGGTTCGTGACCTCCCACGCATACAAAACTCACCACATAAATCGCGAAGAACAAATTCTATCACCCCTCTCATTGGCTTCATTCATAAAAGCGAACTAGAATCTTCGAAAAAAAAAAAAAATAGCTGGGGGACTGAGGATAATACATCACCCTATAGACGATATTATACGTTTAAGCGATTGGATGAAACGCGGAGGAAACCAAATTTTTTCCTTAGAAAGTTAAGATAGAAGTTCGACTTGGAGAGTCGGGGCTTATACGTGCGTGTGGAAGACAGAACATATTTTTATGATAGCTCAATACAAATATGAGAATTTAGCTCCAACGCGAATAACGCTGTTTTCAAGAAATGATTATATTTTGTTGCTTTTTAGCCGCTTGTTTTCAGGGGGTGAATCAAATCAATTTTTTTACGCAGACTGTATAAGTGAAAAACGACGTGATTCATCTTTTTAAAACATCTTCATTCAGCTTTAGCTGTTCAATTCAGCATAGTGATAAATGCAATGAAATCCAGGCTAATCAAAGTCACAATACCCCGAGAAAACTACACTCTTTTCTAGACTGCTTTTGATAATGATTTTAAGAATTATATTTTGTTTTGTCGATTATACTTGTTCCAAAGTAAATGTTTTTGAATCGTACTTTTCCGACAAGACCTTAGCACAGTACCGTAAGATAGAAGACGTGGCAATATTCTACAAAGTTGACGACAGTATTTTATATTTTACGACTAGTTCCAAATTTTCGTTCTGCCGACTCGCAGATCATAGTTATGTATATGTTTGATACTATCTCAAGTAAGCTCAAAGAGTTTCTCTTTTTTTTTTGATATCGTTTTTTACATTGTTTTTGTCATTTTATACATATTTTTACGTATATTTTTTACTTAGATTTATAATTTTCGTTGAGTACTGATTACGCTTTTAAGAATCCTAGGTATATGTGTATCTTTTAAAAAGCATTCCAGTAAAATGCAGTCAAAACACGAAATCAGTATGACTTATTTCGATAAGTTTAAGTACCGGTTATAACGTTGTAGCCACATTGCAGTGCCTAATTGTATCACGGTAACAGTATTCTCCGGTTCGCTAATTTTTTATACGGCTGTGCGATGTCACTAAGAGGTGAGCAAAATTTGACTGACGTATAAATGTTTTCTAGCAGTAAACAAAGGTTTAAGTTGATTTTAGCAAGGCTAATGAGAAGATAGTAAAACAACATTCCTAATGAAGAGAAATAATAGATATTCATATTAATTTTTGTAAGATTCTGTGAAAGAGCTCGAATGCTTTCGATTTTGCCGATTCCACAAATGCTCTATTGTATTGTGTGGTTTGAAGTTTTGTTAGGCGTGATTCTTAATCGAGTAGATGTTTTTACGTTTAATCAATGATACTAAGTTTAGACGATGCTGATAAGTTTATTCAATGATATTAAATTTAGTCGATAATGCTAAGTTTAGTCGTTGATATTCATCCTTTATCGGACCAGTGGTTGTGATGGTCGTGTAAAGCTTATATTAATTATAATCTCAATCTCAGTTACAGTAGGCTTTTTAGCTGTCATTAATTTTCGCGTATAGTCCAATGTAAACCTCTTGCCATAATTGTATCGTTTAAAAACTTCTGCAAATTGTATTTTCTTTGTCGTGAACTTTGAGTATTATAGGTTACAGACACTATACAAGAAGCAGTAAATGCTACTGTATTATATAAAAACTTAACTGTTTTGTGTACACAGTTGCGTTTGGGAGAATGACGCGAGAAATTACGATCTTCCTCCGATAGAGTTTTATATTTTTGTACGCTTTTTTTATGTTATAGATATAGAACTTCCTTTTGTTATATTCTTATTTTGAAGAAGTTATTCACGCTAAAATAGAATTCAAAAGTATTGAAAAATATTAATTTCAATGTCTTACAGTTTTGGATGATTTAAAAAGCTAAGCATAAAGACTTGCAACTTTTTTTAATGAAAATAAACGTTATTATATTAAAAATTTTAAAATTATAATTCTAAAAGACAATTTGATATTTTTTATAATTCGTTTTATCATTAGATATTTTTAATTCTGTTTATGCCATATAGAACGTCCCTCTTTATGTGATTCTAATTTTCGTTTTTGTTTTATGAAAAGATAATTTATCAATTCTTTTAAGTCTCTAAGTTTTAACTACTTTATTACAAACTTGCGTCAAGCTCCTGACGCAGAGTCGATTTAGCAAATAAAAGGGAAATTCAGGTTTCGTCAGACCTCAAGTTTAAGAATATACATACTAAAAATATTGTATACATAGTACATACTAAATGCCGTATAATATTATATAAAAGTATAAGAGAACGAGCTGTATTAAAATACTCCACCGCCATGTACTTGTAACCGTAAAAAGAGAGTACATCTTAGTTGTACGTTTAGTCGATAAGTTTGTATACAAAACAAAAAGTTATTAAGACCTAAGTTAAAGAGAATGACAGAGTGAGAAAAACCCCCCATGAAAAATCTCGAGTGTTAGTCACCCGCGCGTTCGAGAACGTGAGGGTACAGTATTTTGTGAATAAGGTGCACTGTGCAAAACAAAAATTAACAAATAGCTTTACGTTTTATAAAAACAAGCCTTCTTTCGAAGATCGTTGGGTCAAATATTATTTCCTTCGTGTTGGGAAAAATCTATTTTTTATTGCCCGACGAGACGATTCTTAAAAATACAAGGCTCGAGAAATGGTAGGATTTTCGAAAAAAACAACCATTTTGAGATTAAGGGTGGTCGTTTTATTAAGTTAAAAGTGTAAACAGTGTTTTTTTTTATAATTAAAAATAAGTTTTGAATCCTTGGAAACATTTCCAGTGCCTTTCAGTCGCGCTGGTTACTCATACGAGTTAAAGGAAAAACTAAAAATGGCGTTTGGAACATTGTTTATACTTTTACTATACTTAATATTCATTCGGTTAATCACTTTTTTGTACTGTACCGCAGTTTCTTAAAAAAAAGTTTCACGTGTAGAACCCACTTTGAAAATTAAAATTTGAAATTTGAAAATATGTTTCTACATTATTCTTTATTGTGATCTGTGGAAATAAATAAATTTTCAAGCAATACAAACTCGAATTAAGTTAAATTAATTCAACATTAATTGTTCTATTCTTGAAATTTTGCGGACAAAAGTCTGAAATTGACGGAGGGTGTTTTTCGCTGGGAGACGAGAACGAGGAAAGGAGAAATAAGATAAAATATTTTTAGTAATACGAAATGATATAAAGCAGATATAGCGTTACTGAAAAAACGACTACATTATGAATTTAAAAAAGTAGCTTCCGTGTGTGGAAGTTTTGCTATGTTTTAGG
>JAUESI010000033.1:11365118-11378146 GCA_032275145.1 Synergus laeviventris
ATATTGTTTTCAGGAGAAAATTTCATAATTGGATAAAGTATTCTTTAAATTATGAAATTTTTCATCTGATAATTATAGCAACTATTATATGAACATTAATGCGTTTTGCCGACAAAATAAAATTACTCTGAGATAAGGGGATAAGCAAATCGTAAGTTAGGCCGGTTGACTCTAATGTCTACCATAAGAAAAAGGGAGGCCAGATGCCCCTGAGTCCTAACAATAAAGCGAGTTAGGTAAGGTAGGCTAAAAATACCTAATGCCTAACAAAAAAGAAAGAGTCTCAAGAAGGCTCACCCAAATATTTTAAAACTTCGTCTTTTGATCGATTGACGGACATTTAAAGTTTGATATTTTCCACGTTAGTCGCTATGGTGATCTGTTTATATTTGTTTATTGTGATTCATTTTTATATTTCACTGCATTTATGTATGTCGTCTTATATTTATTTACAGGGAAAGATTTTAAAAATCTTTAAGTATTTTTTTATAATTTTAAATGTGTTTATTCAACTATTTATTTTATTATTTTTAACAGGGAGTTAAGGTATTTATTAATTTTGTATATAAAAAATGCTTTTTTGGTTAATAATGTTTTTTTTACAGGTGGAAAATTTTTATTATATATTCTGGTTTTAATACTGTTTTTCTATTTCAAATAATGTTTTTATCATGTGTGCAAAGTGTAATGCTTACTGATCTTTGTTTCATGGCATCACCATATTTCTGAGAAATTTTCTTGAGGAAATGTATGACCAATTCGTAGTTGATCATCTTTTTTTGGATCTTCGCAAATTCCAACTACCAAAATTCCAAATTAGAAAAACCTTGAAAGTCCAACAACTTCAGAGCTTTGAACAGAAACTGCAGATTCAGAGTGTAAGTATTTCCTTCCCTCCTTTCCTCTATCTTGTTATACGTGTTCAACTTTTTCATTAGATTCTTTTATAATTAGAGAATTATTAATTAAAAATTTATTGTTGGAATGAGAGAATAGCCGAACAGAAATTTTAGATCAATAGACCTTATTTTTTGATTTTAATTGAAAAATAAAAACGATAAATTTTATAAATGGCCGAGAATCTCGACGAAACATTTTTGAGAATATCAAGACATATTGTAAAAGATATAGATCGATATCCAAGAGAAGGTTGATGAATAATTTTTCTATTTATATTCAGAACAAAATATTTAGAAAAGAATTAAATTTCTTTGAAAATGTGTTCTTCTAACCTATACTCACGTTTTTAGTTAATTAAAATTAAAGTAGAAAATAATTGAAATGATTTATGGTTAGTTACCGATATTGAATAAGTTTTCCTTGTGACAATTTGCATCTAGCATGTAGTTAAAGTTATGAAACATTTGCAGATCGAAAGAGAGTGGCTTGCTGTCTTGAAGACCTGGAAAACAGCGTGCAGACTGATGAGGATCGCCTTGCACGAAACAAATATGCTTTATACATTCTTTGCATCATAAGAAAGGGTGAAGATCTTCCCGATGATCTCAGCACTTCAGTTTACACGGAAAATCATCGTTATATTAACGACGATGCTTCTGCCATCTCAGTAATATAACAAACATATATTTTAACATTTATTTGATTTTATATAAAAAAATAACTTTTGGATTAATTACTCTAAATGTTCAAAGTATTGAACATATTCTCAGAAAACGATTTGGTTGAATTCACAAAATTTTGATTGATTCAGCTATAGAATATTTTGTTTACCCACACCCTGCTGGAAGTAAAGAGATAGAAATCCTATATCTTTCTATCTTCTTCTATCTCTGAGATAGAAAGAGATAAATTTGTTTATCCCTTTCTATCTCTTTTTATCTCCAAATTTCTATCTCTTTCTATCTCTTTACTTCCAGTAGGGCAATCAAATTTTTTGGTTGCTTTAAATAAATCGTAATATTTGGTAGATTGAACCAAAATCTTAATTTCAGAGAGACCAATCTACAAGAAAAGACATGATTGCTCAAGTAGAATCATCGGTGAGTGACCTAGAAAATCTTCTCGAATCAGTGATACAATTGCTTTCACTTTTCGAGTTTCTACTCGATTTATCTCGATTCGCATTAATGTCAAAGACTTTTTTGAACACTAAAGAATCACATGAACGGCATTCAAGATCTGTTCCAACGAGTAAACAGCGGAGAGATCAACACAGCTGCTGAATTCATCTTCATCCTTGCACCTTTTGTGTCGGATAAAGGAGTTGCCTTTCGAGAGATCATGGAAAAAGATTTGAGTCTCTTTCGCGAGATTGTTGAAGAAACTATCGATCGCTGGGTAAGATGACGTGAAAATCTCTTCAATTAAAACTAAAAACAAGAACTGCAACTGCAATTTAATTAAATGCAAAACCTATTATAATAAAGGTAATTTCATTAAATTTTTTATGACTTCAGATTCAAGATGAAGCAGACGTGATGATGAATACTCAGAATGACATAAAGCAGAAGCTAAAATCTTTCACTGATGGCATGCTGCAACGAACTACGAGAATTAAAGAGCGTCTGCACAATATTTCCCCGAAATTCGATTGGGTCTCTGATGGAAAAGACAAAGCGAAAATAACGAGACTTATTAGAGTGGTACTTTCAGCTTTTCTTAAATCTAGGATTTTAATCAGATCTTCAATTAAGTCAATTAAGTTCAACTAAGTCTTCTTGTCTTAGTATCTATTAATTTGAACAATAATTGCAGAAAAGGAAACAGACTGTGGCAGGAGATTCAACTGAATTCGAGAAGAAGATGCATCGAGTATTTATGCGAGGTCAATGGCTTAAGAAGGAATTAAATCGTCTTCTAGAAGAGAATGCAACTTTGAAAATGTTTCTGAACAAATATCGAAAGTTGGCGGCTGAGAGAAAGGCCCTTGAGTCCCATGTGCCCCGAATGCTATGTGAACAGAAGAGGACTTTAGATAGAGAATTGAAGATCCAAAAAAAAACTTACTGTGCAAACATGGAAATCATCGATGCCCTTTACGTGGAACACAATCGATGCATAAGACCACCAAACGAGTCGAAAGCATAATAACTGAAACAAGTGGAAGAAAGAGAAAAATGCTATTTTCATAAAAGTAGTAATCTTGTAAATTTATTCGTAACAGTATATATTAAATGTGTGAAAGTATAGAATATATACAACATTATATTTTTATACACAGTACAAAAGAGTACGCGAAACGTTTTCGTATTGACGTTTCTTTTCACTCTTGTCAAAAATGTCTTACTCTTGAAAGATAATCAATTAAAAAAAAAATTTTTTGTAGACATTTCTGGAACAACTATTAGTGGTAATTTTAAGTACAAACAATATCTGAAAATCAAGTCTCCAAGAGCTGTAACACCAAAGTTAAAATATCGAAAGATATCTAAGTGTATCGAACGCACAATATCGACGAGAGAAATTTCAAAGGTCAGCTTATATGGCAATGCAAAAGATCGAAAGGTTAAATGAAATAGGTCGTCTATTGATACTAAATGAATAGAAAGACCTGCACTGTGTGCTAAAGCATCTTAATAATTTCTTTAACATATCTTAATTGATATATTATTTTTTTATAGATGTTTATTATTGAACATAAAGTAAAGAAAAAAAGTATTTTTGGTTTTTTTTGGGAAAAATTAGGTTTCGGAGTCTTTAACCTACATTTAATATTTTAGATTTGTACTTTCGTTGAAGTTATATAAACTACAAAGGTCACTGTCTTAATTTATAAATCGTACTAGTCGTTTCGATATTTCCAGGTGGAAAACTTTTGGTAACTTGATGGTCGCCTTCGTGGAAAAAGGTATGAAATTATTAAAATTGCAAACAATGCTTTCAAAATTGAATTTCTAATTCCAACTGGATTTAGTGGAGTATCTCTCGAGCGTCTTCGCTCTTTTATGGTAAGTTGTTTTCTTTATATAAGACGATAGTTCGATTGAACTGGTGATTAAAATTCAGTGCATGTTGCCGTTAATTTTAGCAGCACCGGAACCAATTTCGCTACCGTGGTGGCTGGAGGCCTTAGATTTCCGGTCTGGATCCATCGCGATGGATATGAACTCCTCGGAAATTCTTTTGTCTAATCCAGTATAAGTCTGGGATAAATCAACTTGATCTTCACCAATCGATGTCATCCTTTTTGACAATTCACTCTTGTTTTCGCTTTGACGGCGACGTTCTGTTCCTTCTTCCCCGTCTGAGGAATGTCGCTTGTTCCTTGAACGCACCTGAGAAAATAAACATTTACATTATGGTTCGTATTTTATGACAATTAATAGAAAGGAAAATTAAGTCAGGAAGTATTTCAAGAAATTAAAATAGAGAATTTTCTCTGTTTTACATAGTGTTTTTATATAGTATTACGTAAGTCGCAAATAAGTTTTGAGGAAATTGACCACAAATCGTTATGCAAATATACAGAGATTGGGAACAATTATTTTTATTAGGAGTAAGTACACTGTAAAGTAAATTCACGATTTCACGTTAAATCACAGAAAGTTTTCAAATGCTAAGCATTTGACAGATTTCTTTCACTCTATACGAAGTCAATTTGCATCGTTGTTATTCTCGGAAATATTCAAAGAGAAGAAATGTCATGGAAATGCATAGTACTTTCTCGTGATTGCAGTGAAAGAAAGGACATTACTGAATCCTAGTTTGGTGGGAATATTTTTTAGCCTTGATAGGCTCTGTAAGGAGCGATATTTTTCCATTGGAGAAAATTGATCGCTATCGAGTTTTATATATTTTGTGCGGCAACAATGGAAGACTAGTCTTTTGTATAATTCTTCTAAATTTAGTAGATAAGCGTCAAGTTATATTACCAAGAAATCATCAGAACTTTTTATAGAAATTTAAAGAGATTTTAAGAGATGTAAAATAACTTTTAAGCATTTTTAAGAATTACAAGGCATTACAAAAATTTGCTAAATAATTAGATTAAAAATGTACACATTTAAAAATAAAACCTGAAAAAAATTTTAAGAAGGCCCCACTTATAAGCACTTTCGAAATATCTCAAAAAATCATGAAAAAAAATGTATGACGCCCTGCAAACTTTGGTTTCGATAGGTTCAATGCAAATATATAATATATAATACGCCTATTCTTCTTTTCTGAAAAATCACTGACTTGAAACAATCTTAATCAGAAAAAAAGGACGAGGAAGTGTTTTGGTTGATCGAATTCGCTAAACTCATCTTAGAATATTACAGGGATGAAGCCCTGGAGCACTATTTGCTTGTCTTCGATCTCTGCGGCTGAGTAGTTTTTCCCGGGTAACTTGATAAAAATCCCAGTATGCTGATAGTAGCCCTAAGGTATTCTCTATTCTAACATTGGAATCTTATTTCCTAGCATCAGGGAGTATCGGCGAACGTCAAAGTGCTCATAGTACTCACCATTTGCGAGGGCGGTCGACTAGGGTAAGCCATGTGCGGAAGAATGGGCATGGCGCCGTACCCAGGAGCTGCTAGAGGAAGAGTCCCGGCTGGTACGAAGCCGGCGGGGTACTTCCCAGGCGGGTGCATTCCATAAGGATGCTGAAAGGATGAAAGGAATCGTGAGATCATTACACGGCCATTTTCCAGAGTCAATAGTAGTCGTCCTCGAAATTCCTAAATGTAGGCATCCCATTGCCTGAGGCTGTCTACGAGAGTTAAGTTTCTCTCTGCGATTCGAGCGGGAAACGTATCTCGTGCCCGCTGAACTTTCTATCGTGTCACTGACTTATCCCTTCCTCCCGACGAAGAGGTCAAGACTCAAGAGACAAGATTCTCCGCCGTGATGCAAACAAGAAAACAACACCAAAGAAATAATCGTTGAAAGAGAAAGAAGAGAAGACTCTTCACCATTTACCTGAATTATAGGGTGCATTGGCATTACCGGCTGCACCACGTAAATCGGCTGATGGTTCTTGGGCACGTGGTTCTGCGCGATCACCCATTGGTGAACCATGTTGCGGGTCTTAAGTCTTCCCTCGCTTTCATCCTCGGGGTTGGACCTCAGGCAGCCACAGAGCTTGGGAGTCAGGGTCACACAGATGTACCCGGATACCAGAAGTTCAGCCACACTCGCGATCAGTAGCCCGATGCTCGCCAGAAGTCCGGACCATCCATCCTCGACCTCCACGACGTGACCGTCTTCTCCCTGATAGGAAAAAGCAAAGTTTTTCGTTACGTTAGAAGTCTTATTATCCAACGAATCATTTTCAGCTTATGATGTAGAAATTGAAACCGGAGTTGTGGTCTGAGGCTTGTGTAATTCTCTATACTGGAGAATGGTCTGAGAGAGTAAAAAGTCCAATATGAGTTTTTGAATCTTGAAAAACTACAAGGGATTCCGTGGTATTTCAAGAGGTTTTATTTCATTTTAAGAAAATTCAAGAGATTCCAAAAGAATTTAAGGATTTTCAGGAAATTTCAAATCTTAAGTGACTAAAGAGTTTTAATGAATTTTAAATGATATTTCACTGATATCGGAAGCTACAATTTTTCATGATTTATAAATTTAAAGGTTTAGTTGAATTTAATTACGAATAGAAATTCTTTCTAGAAAAATACTTGTTGCAAAACCTAACAAGATTAGAAAATGTTTCCAGATGCAAATTGACTAAACTCTTTTCTTTCTCTTTCTCCTATTGGCTTATTAGAACATTTAAAAATAATATTATCTTATCTATAAATTCCTCTGAAACAATTTTAATGTGATGTGCGTTTTCACTACGTGTGATTCAGAATCAAGATTTCAAACTGCCACACCTGAGTCAGAGATTTGAGAGAGTAAGTTTGAATTTATAGGTGCAGATAGTTAAATGTATCGAAGGGAAGAGAGACTTGTTAAAAAAATTTCACGATGTTTCCTGACCGCATTAGCCTTGGCATTGAACTTTCTCTGCGTTTTCGAACCAAACAATTTCTTCAGCTCATAGCCGCCTCCTCGCCAAAACTCAACGAATTGCCGATCGTTTTGACTGAGACTTAGTGGCTCGCACGAAACGAGGTCATCGGCGTTGCTCCGTTAATTAACAAACGAGAAGTCTCTCATTAATTAGCAGTGCCGATACACTCTCGATCTTGACCACACATCTCGTGCTTTTCTATAAACGCGCACGCGTCAGGTATTTAATGTTCAGATAATGAGTGATATATGAAAATGGCTTCTAGTTTTAATGCTAATTTATTCAGTGTTTATTAGCTACTACATGTATTTTCTTCAAACTTTCAATCTGACATATAATCATTTCATTTATCCGTGTGGAATATCATTAATTACTGCGCTTCTAGTTAATCCATATTTTTATTTAGATTTTCATATAATATATAATATTATATTAATAGCAAAAATTTACCTGATGTTGCCCGGGGTTTTAAGAGAGTCCAAATTAAATGCATTTTAAGAAAATTTAAGTTTTTTAAGAAGATTTCAAGAGGTTCTGATAAACTTCAAAGCTGAAAGTTGAGGAATTTCATTGCTGTGAACCAATGAAACTATTGAAGAGTTGAAGGCTAATTTTCTAAGATCGTCAAAAAAATTATATTTTAGGACATTAAGACATTATTTTTAAGCAGAGTGGTTGTTTATAAAATTGTCCTATTTGCCTTTATTCTAACCTTCGATTGAATTCCGATTTGAAGGTGATTAATTTCTGCTCAAACGCCTGTTATACCGTTTATATAGACCGTTATGCGATCGCACCAAATTGATGGTGGCTAGTTCTAACAGCAAAAACAGGCTCGTGATTCAGAGATCTTTGATATTATCCGTTCATCAATTTTTAGATTGCCTTATTCAATGTTCCATTTTATTTATTATTTGTAAAAGTAATTTCGAATCAATCTTTGTTTTAACACGAATACGTCCATATTAAGTTTATTATTAAATCTTTTAAGTTTAAATTCTGAAATAAATTAGTTTTACCAGGCATTAAATTTAATGGGTTTTGTTAACGTCATTACAACACGAGGATAAAATCTTCACGCGTCCAATTTGTTAAAAACACCTTATTATGATGCTTATAACAAAATTGCATGTCATCATCTAAATCATTATACTTATACCACCTTTTTATTGCAGGCAAACGAAGTTGAAGAAGAGCGAAAAAGGCGTTGAGAGAAATAGAGCGAATAGAAAATAAGGTGGAAGCGGGGCAGGAAAAAGGAGCAATTTAGCAGAATAACAAGAAGAAGGAAGGCCAGTAACGGTGAGTCTGATAGTTGGAGAGCATAGATATTATGCATGAAACTTACTGGAACGGCGAGTAGAGTGAATTCTGAGGATCTTTGTGAATCTCTGACCACTGCCGTCAAGGCTGTGATTGCGGACATGTTCGACAAAGCCAGAGCAACCAAACTCGACGCAAGATGGGCGGTTGAAAATCCGGAAGCTGATCTGCTTGCGAGGGTTGCAACAACCCCTAGAGCTCCTGATACTAAAGCTCCTGCTCCGGCCCAAAGTCCGGCCCCTGTACTGCCTAAAGCAGCTCCGTGTACCAAGACTAGGATTCCAAAAACGACTAGGACGACTCCTAAAATTGGACAAAAAATATTTGAAAATTAGGGAAAAAGAGATTAAATAAGTCATAACAAACCTGATTAAAAGAAGAGAACTATCACGGTAGTTAATAGATCGGGAATCATAGAAATCAGTAGAATTCAAATATAAAAGAGAGAGAGAGAGTATTATATTAAAACAACAGTTTCCAAATTTTCCAAGAATTTGAAAGCTTTCAAATTAAAGTTTTTAAAATTGGATATAATTTTGAAGCTTGTTTTTTTCGTATTTCTATTTTTAAATAATTTTAATCATTTCGTGTTTTGATAAAGCCACTAAAAGAGAAATTCCCCGTCTCATCTGGAAATTTCCTTTGACTTTCTAAGATATTATTGTTTTACTTTTCCTTCGTTTGTAGACTTAATTCAAAATCTGTGAAGTTACATCGGCATTTTCTAATTTTGTATCTTAATCTCCAGTTTTTTAACCTCAATATACAAATTTTAAATTACTTTCTCAGTAACTGAATCCATTTTTAATGAATCTAGAGGTCACATTCCATTAGTATACTGATGAAAGCCAAAGTGACTAAGCTTTCCCTATAAGAGTGGTAATTTTCATTCCCTATTGGTTCCATATTTTAAACATTTCCAAATTTTTATGAAATCAGAGTCAGATATACGGATGAGGTTTTGCCGTACAGGCAGAATAAGTATAATTAACGATTGCACAAAAACTACTTACTCTTTAAACATTGCTTAAGCGCCTCTCAAGGAACAATTTTGTCACACTTATAATTTTCTTATAATGTATAATAGAAATTCGATTATAAGTAAAGTAAGAGTCGATATTTAATTTTGAAGAAAATTATTACTAAAATAATTTTTAAATCCATCTTTCCTATTTTTACAATTTTTACCATGCTATTCAAAAATCTCACTATATCTTTATTGACAAGTGTCAATGGTGCTGTAAATGTCGACTTAGTTAATTAGAACCTACTTGAAACACAATAGGACATTATTTACTCATTGCACTTAAATATCAGTGGAAGCATTCTACATGGAAGAGAGCCACTTGCGTTTATTATTTTTATCCTCACACGGCCTTTCACTACGTTTTTCAACTCTACAATACCAAGCGTACCTATATCTACTAGCCGTGGGATATATTCATTACGGATCTGGAGGCTTTAAATACTTGGCAATTTTTATTCAAGCAATTTAAAAGTCTTGGCATCTATGGAATGTGTTTTTTGCAATCCATTAATAATAATTTGTCAAATTTAATAAAAATTTTATCATAGTATTTAAGGTCATGTATAAGTCACGTGACTTGTCGCTTGTAACTATATATTTCAGGGTTTGAGGCATCTTCTGATATAAATAGATTATGAAATAAAATTTTTATTTAAAAATTTGAAGCCTTTTCAGTTTAAAAATCTGGTGATACAATTTTATCTGAATGTTTATTCTTTTTAGTATCTATAACGTAACATAATAGATTTAGCATTTAGATCAAAGAGACTCAAATCTAAATCAGGTGGTTAAAAAATCCAGTAATAACATTTTACTGGCAATAAATTTATACATTAGCTATACCTTGATAAAGTATATTTTACCTCCTAATTAGAACACATAATTCATATAATCAATAAAAATGCGAACGACCATGTTTCATAATGCATAAGTTTCCAGACTTAACTCTTTGGCCTAATTCCGATTTGTTTCGAAAAACCGTACCGAACGTCCCGAACGCGCTTGACCATGTAAAGTTTCTAACCGCTTCAAACAAGCAACTTTCTGAGACAGTTATTGCAAAAAATAGCGCCTGATACACGTGCACACAGGCAATTAATGATTCGTGTGATTCTAGTATTCGTTTTCAATTTATGACATTTGTGCTTCGATCCTCCGGCTCATGCTGAAAAATTTACACTCGTTGTCAATCGCCTGTTTTGTATACTTGTATCACAAATAGCTATTTTCAGTTGCAATTACACTTAACTACATATTATCTAATTTGTTATAGGAAGTTGCAATTCTTACCAAGAAGCAATTGCCCGCAAGACGTGAACATGAGAATGTTAGTGTCGTCCTTGGCCTCTGCTCTTCGTTGTCTCTGCTGCTGCTCCTGAAGATGCTGTGGAGGATGAGGATGATGTTGATGTCTCTGTTTCTCGGAAATGAGAACATCCTTTGAGTGTTTCGACTCCATACAGCTTTCAGCTTTCGACTCCTTGGAGTCCTTCGATACTCTTGAGATACTTGTCTCTTTAGATAATTTGGAAACTTTGGAGTCCTTCGAGTTGCTCGAATTTGTGGAGTCTTGACTCCTAACTGTGGCGTCAAGCCCCATCGCAGGTTGGTCCTCCATTATTTCAATTATTAATTATTTATAACTGTCCTTCTCATTTCAGGATTGTTGTATCGTATAGATGGGTTCGTTGATCACTATCGTGATTAAACCATTTATTGTTAAAACGATTAGCTTGGTACGATATCATCTGACTCTGAGCCTATTTTCTGTAGTCTATAATTTCGTTAGGGTCTGTGACTCCTCATAATAGTCGGTCAACAGCTGGCTTGTGCAGTCCGCTGGGCCTTGGTGATCTGTAAATTGAGGAAATAATGCGCTTGTACATCGACGCGCGAAATAAAACACAAGATTATTAGTGCTAGGTCGACGCAAGTAGCGTAATTAATCATTTCGCGAAAATTCATTTTCTTAATTAACTTCTTATTCCGGCTGCAAAAAAAAGATAAAGAAAAAATTGCACCGCTATGTTACATTTAGTAAAGCTGTTAAATTTTAATCAACATAATTAATTTAGGGCTCTTTAGTTAAGAGTAAAATATTTTTTACTTCGATTTGCTTGTTTTAATGACCTTAGAAACTCTTTCCGCTATTTACTTCTTCAGAAGATAAGCTAATTGTATATCAGGCGAAATTTGAAGTAATTGTTTTCATTGAGAATTCAGTTTTTGATTAATATTGATCTTAAGGCCATGCATCAGTTATCTGATACCTACCTAAGATAGGGATCGGATAACTCATACATGGCTTTAATGAAGATTGTAATATGATGGTTGGAAGTAAAAGAAAAGAGTAATGCAATTGGAGCGAAAGATTGGTAATTTAACTGAAGAAAGGGATTTGACAAAAGTGATACATTTAAAAACGTCATAATTGATTCTGGCCTCTATTGAATATTTTCATTATTATTTTTAAAATAATTTAACCTTATGAATGTTTGTATAGCTACTGTTGTCAGTGTGTAAAAAATGACATTTTCTACACACATTAGAATCTGTTGGAAAATTATTTTCAAAATATACTTAATTGAATTTTAATTTTGAAGAATATATATTTACATAAAGTGAATTAACAATGCTTTATTTTTTTTATTTCTAATAAATTACTCGAGAGTTTCTCTTCAATAAAAATGCAATAAAGTTTTATTCCAAATTTTATGTAGGTTTGTAGCAAAAAGAATGGAGGCCAGAATCACCTGCTCATTTATGGAAATCTTGTTTATATTACTTTGCTTTCTACGATTTTAGACACTTGTCGCGATTCACACGCGAATTATTATTCATAATACGAAACTGGTTTGACACAAACTCATAAACTTATTTAGGTGTGTATATCATATGATCATAAAAAGAGATTTTACCAAATTGAAAGTATTATTGAATTTCCTTTTAGCTCTTGGAAAAATAAAAGGTATATATATAGATGAGGCAAGAGAAAACTTCGTTGGATCTATAGAGAAGCCCATAATGAATCAAAAAAATTAATTCCTTTTAGGCTCCGGGCTTAATCAAATTTCTCTCTATGCTTGAAAACAATGTAAGAAATATACGTTTGAAATTGTTTTTAATTTAAATAGAGTCAATTCAAATCATTCTTATTAATAGCGTAAAATGATCTTTTTTTTTATCTCGTATGACTGTTGTCCCAGCTTAATGGAAACTAGAAAACTTTACAAAATAACAGTGCAAGGTGTTACAAATCACTGATGCTTCTCTCAAAATAAGATACAAACATAAAAAAAAATACGATAAAATTCGCAACACTTATCCCTTTCGCTTTTTCTGTAAATTCACTTTTTCTCATTTGCATATTTTTTTCTCCAACAAGTTCACTGATTAGAGTTTCTCTCTTCAACTTCCATCATCATTATCATAGTCTTCACAGGCAAGATTTCTTGCCGTGAGTACTTCCGCTCATAGAGTAACGATGAATTAACTGCATTTTTTCAAAGGCAGATAGTGAATGAGTCTCATAACTTCTTAATGAAAATTAATGAAGATATCCCCTACAGGTTCTTTGCCTCTCTGAGCAACGTACCAGTTCGATGAATCTCTGTTGGCGCTTCCTTTTCCGCGTCACATGGTTCCTTGTACCAAAAACACTTCACCGTAGAACGTAACTTAATCCAAGGGATATAATTAAGGCGAAACGAAAACCGAACTAATGTGGAAATCGTAGAACGTATCGCGGGTCAAGTGACTGGTTGTGTGTCT
>JAUESI010000033.1:11378246-11389927 GCA_032275145.1 Synergus laeviventris
AATTAAGGCGAAACGAAAACCGAACTAATGTGGAAATCGTAGAACGTATCGCGGGTCAAGTGACTGGTTGTGTGTCTGGTCAGTGACTGGCATGTTGTACAGGTTGCATTTACCTCCCTCTCTCTTTCTCTCTGATTCTTTCCCTCTCCTTAGATCACATACTCTCTCGTAGATTCTTGCTTTTTCCATTATATATTTTTCTCCCTAGTGTCTTCCAGGTCTTCTATTATTCTTTACACTTTACACGTTCCTTTTCTGTCCTTCTCGGGTTTCCATTTTCTTTTTGCATCCGGCATTGCCAGATGCTTCTGCCATTTTTCTTCAGAATGACATCTAAATTGTCATGCGTTTACTATAAAAGCTTTAATAGGAAATAAAGGTGGCTTAGAGGAAAGGTAGCAGTAAAAGAGAAAGAAGAATATAAAATAAGGGTTGTTCTAATTTTTTGCGGCTTAACTTAGGGTTTCATGGGAAATGTGGTTTATAATTGAACCAAAAATTCGTCGAAAATGGTACCATCCAAGTCAGTAAATAAGAGTATAAGAGACAGAATGTAAAATATGTAAATGTGTTTTTAAATCTTCCTTTTCTATTGTTTCCGTTTTTTTCTCATTCCTGGAATATTTTGCCACAGTTGTAACTTCATTCTCTGGAAAAGGAGAGAAAGAATTAAACATTAAAAAGATACAAAAAGAAAGACTGAAACAATCTTAGAAGAACATTTTCTCTAGCATCATCATCATCACTGGTTGAAATAATCGTTCTCTTTGAAATAGTATAATCATTTTTAACCCTGTGCGCGCCTCTGCAGACACGAGAAGCAATATTACACGAGGAATTCACTCTTTTCACCCGCATTCTTGGTTTATACTTTTTCCTGTTCTTTTGGGCCTATACTAGAACTGCATTATACTTAAAATTGTTGGTAGAGGTTCGCCGGCAATGATGATTATAAAGAGAGCTAGGTTTAAGTGCAGTGAAAATGGAGTCTGTACTTTTTATGAAGATAACTTGAAACTATTGTTAACATCATAAAATGGGCTTAGAATAACACTTAAATTGAATATTGAAAGTCTTTTGTTCATTCATATTTATTGTAAACTATAAGCAGAAGTTTATCCAACGTTGTCCGGGATTTCATAAATTCCGGGAATTCATAAAAATTTAAGGATATAATTTACTGAAATCTTTATTATCTGTGAAGGATATAGACTCAAATTCAATGCAGCGCCATCAATGCATTTTATTTATTAACGCTAATCAATTCAACCCCAATTCGTACCAATCCTTTTTTTTGCTGTGTATACATAAATAATATACTGTGTGGCATAATATGTGTGGTATAGAATGTACAAAAACGCGAGATACCGTAAAGACTGCGCACGATTAACTTTTCGGTGTGTCGAACCGAGTCGGCGAACAGTATAAGTATACACTTTCGTGTGGATAAATATGTGTATGGAAGCGTGCATGCATATGAATATAGCGTGCAATGGAACCTAAGGTTTGTTATATTGTAGATTTGTAGTATAGAGGTAGATATTGTAACGAAGCATGAGAGCTTGCGTGTACGTATGCTATAAAGAATAAAAAAAATCAAGGATAAGAAATGGATAGAAGAGGACGAAATTGCGAGTTTTCGAGAATAAAATTGTGGATCTCTGATAAAAGGGAAGAGTACCTTCACGGAAGTGAAAAAGGTGAGAGGGTCAGCTATAGAGGATAGTTTCTTCTTAACACTCTTTCCTATATTTCTGATAAATTTTATTATAAACTTGTCCTGCACTTTTCAAAAATATTTTAAAAGTGCTTGTAAACTTCTTTAACTTACAATAAAATGAAACTTTAAAATCCACTAGAATACTTTGTAATTACTTGAAATCACTTAAAAACCACTTGAAATGGCTTGAAATATCCTTAATATTGTTAAACTCTTTTGAATTATTTTGAAATCATTTGAAATTCCTTGAAATCAAATAAAATGCCAGGCTAGGCCGGGCAAATTTTTGTTAGTAATAGATATAAATTATATTAAAATATTATAATTTTAAATATGCAGTCAACGTTCAGTCGATTATGAAAATAACCGCAGAACGTCAACTCAAGTTTGTCTGTGTTTATATCACTTCATCATAACAATATTATATACGCAATAAGCAAACTCTTCAACTCGATAGTGGAGTATTACCAATAAAGGATGATGAGGTGGAAGCTTCTTGGTCGTTCGCCCATTGCATCCAATCGCAATTATTTACGAGCATCTAATATCTAATCTCCTGTCCCCCCTACGCATGTTACGCCTATGTAATAACATACAAAGGCGTTATTTCTATGCACATCGAGCATATCGCGAGGAGGATGCTCATCAGGAATGTACGCAAATTTTTATAGATAAATGCACAATCATCAGCTTGTGTAATAAATAAGTCGATACAATATGCTTCATATTTAATTAATATCTAGGAAGGAAAATCAAATCGATTACACTTGTAGTGGCCGGCTGACCACAGGAAGTTTGCTCCACTGATCTGATCCGGAACTCATTCTGTTTACATTTATTCCGCGTTATATTATGTAAAACTCTAAAATCTATTAGGCTCCTCACTTTGTTGATGGCACGTCTAATTAAGATGATCTCATCTTAATTAAGATGGGATATCATTTTTTAAATTGCACTAGCTCGAGCTTCTGCTTTACTGGAAACTAACTGTAAATCACAGAATGCTTAACTGAATTACCTATTGTAAAGGGTTTATGAAGTAATGACTCAATTTGTGAAATATTTAGTCCATTAGTTTGAAAACAAAATTAAAGATCTTCATTTTTAAAGTTACCTTAAAATACCATTAACTTTCTTCAAATATTTGGAAACTGTATAAACTTCGTGAAAATCTAAAGAAATCTAGTCAAACTCCTACAAAATTTCTTAGAATTCCATGAAATCCCATTAACTTTCGTAAAATTTCTTAAATCCCACGAAATCTCGTTAAATGCTTTAAAATGGCATAATAAAAATATTACTATACTAATAAATGTTGTTATTTAAATTGGATCTGCAGTTTGAGTAATTAAAATGACGTAAAATTTATATTTTTTACAGGTTTTGCAAGAGTTTTTTTGGGGTCGTCAGGTGTTTTATCTTTTATGTACGTGAATACGGACCTGTGCGCGCATTATGGCGAGATGGAAGTTGGAGAGTACCAGAGTACCTACTTCGTGCTTACCGAACTTCCAGAGGTTTCTCCGCCTTTCTACAGAGATATCCAGAAGAGAAATGCATGCATGCCAGAAGAGAGACGGTATGTATTCTGTATATTCACTCGTGATCTCGCCTCCGGGTAACCTCCTCATCTGATCTTTCTTTTGAAAGAGCCTCTTCAGAGACCTTTTTTTCCTTCTCGTGACTGATGCTTGTCGAATTTTGAAGTATATTTTTCCTGAAATTAAGTAAATTTTACTATTTAAAATTGTAATTTGTGCTAATAAAATTGTATACCCTGCTATTTTCGTTGCAAAAGTTACAATTTGAAATAGTAAAACTTACTAAATTCTAGGAAAACTACTTTCAGAGCGCATGTTGACTATTTTAAATGGTAAATTTAACTATTTTCTTTTCTTCCCATTGGATCCCTAGTAATTCTTTACAATTATTTAATATCTACTGAAGTCGTTTAGAATAAATTTAAATCCCATAAAATCTCTTGAACTCGTTCGAAATTCTTTGAGATACCACAAACTTAAAGTTTATTGCAACCTCTTGAAATCCTTTGGAAATAAAAATCTCATAGTATCCTTTCAAATTTCTTTAAATCCTTTGAAGTATCTAAGATTGTTTTAAATTCCTTCATATCACTTAACATCTCTTAAAACCCTTTTAAGTCTCTATAAATTACCTTCAAACATTATTAAAATTTTCAACTCCTTATACTAAATGAAATATTAACACTATTGAGAGTCACAGTGGCTTGAATGGTAGGACAACGAGGCTCCCAATTTGCGGTCTCGGGTTCAATTCCTGAGCCGGTGCCTTCTATGTAAAAATCTTCTATGTTATTGTTCTGTAGCTCTGAGGGGATGGAGTACAAAGGCCTAATGGCTAAGTGCTCTAAACAAAAGCGACTCTTGTTAAAAAATTCTATAACTAACTAACCTGAATTGCAAACACGAGTGGTGTTTGAATTGGTTTTTTTGATTGTGGAAGAGATGAATGGTAATAACTGTGATAGTAAAAGCATATAAGAGCACTTACTATCACCTTTGCACTCGCACGTTTCTCGTGGGAAAATCAACGGATATTCAATTTTTTAACCTTCGCTTATTACATGGGAGAAGCTCGGTGACTCACTAGGCCTTGTTTTCCTTTGGATACGATGGTTTTTATGGTTAGGAATATATCATATATATATATATCTACCTGCTTCATTTGATATTACGGTTTCTCCATTTATAGTAAATACCTTCATTTCTGCTACCTATTCACACATGGCAAAAATTAAAATATTTTGAGAGAAATGAGATACTTATTTCAGATATTTATCTAACATTCGTACTTCATGCTTATACCTGAACGAATGAGAGACTCATTAACTCATTTATTAGTTTTCCTTTTGCGATTAGAGTCAGTGAATTAACCGAAGATCATTATTTTATGTTTTGACAAAAAAAATATCTTTGGTTTTGGCTAAACAGGTGATGCAAATTTATTTTAAGTTCAGGTTTAGGAATTGAAAAGTTAGTAAATTTTAATGTTCGGAATTTCCAAAATCAAGGGAGAAAGTAAGGAAATTTTGATCATTTTAGGAACTCTCGAGAAATCGTATATTTCTCTCGATTTTATAGTCGTCGGGGAAGTGGTGGTGGTGGAAAAATGAGAAAGGTAATCGTGGGTTATCGATTATACGGTATCGCAGATCGAAATGGGTCCGATCGTGTCGTTGGCACGTTAAAATAATTGGCTTTACTTTACTTTTACTTTCGACGGTATTTCCGTCTTTTTACCGGCATATTATTATTGGTTGATGACGCGAAGCGGATAAATAGGGCAACATTAACAGTTTCGCATGTTCCTATTGTAGCCAGGATACCAATTTCCCCTTAGATTTTGCCTCGTTGCACACTGATTATCCCTTTACGACGATTTTACGACGTAAATATTGTAGCGACGACTTATAAGGCTAGAGCCAATCGTTAGATGCCCTTACTGAGAAAATGTTATCCCTTATTCAACAATAAGGAGGCACTTGTGCCAACTCCAAGTCTCTCTGATTTTCCCACGAGAATAAAATTCCAATGTCACGCTTTTTTCGCTTCGTTATATAAATCTACATATATATAAAACTTGATCCTATTGGAACCAAAATCAATCTGAATGTTTGAAATTGTTTAAAACATTTCGAAATTCTTCAATCCCTTCAAATTTCTGGAAATTATACATTTTTACACTCTTTTGAACTCTGTTAAAAATACTTTGGATTTCTTTAAAAACTTATTTCCTTATAAAAACAAATTCTTCTAAAATCCTTTAAAGTTTCTATGAAATTCCTGAAACTGGAAATCACTTCAAAGTCCAAGACAACGCCAGTTTTTCTGCTATAGTTTTACTGTATAATAGGAAAATACTTTTCGTTTCAAAATTAGTGACGTAGATCATTCATGAATAAAAATCTAATTCAAATCTTGCTCTTGAAATAAGTCCAAGTAAAAAATTATTTTCTCAACTTTAATATTTAGTATTTCTCAGGTGTTCAAAGCGGTTCTTTTGACAAGATTCGAAAGTACGTTTTACCATATTTCGTGTGTACACTGTACATATATAGCACATGTTCAAACGAGGTATGTAAGCCTAAATAGTTATTACAACACTTCAGGTATAAGTCACGTAGGTACGATTAGCCGGTGGCAAATTCGTGATACGGCAAGAAATCCGATTTTCATATTATCGTGTCGAAAAATTATTTCACTTTGAAAAAATGGAACGATATTTGAATTCTTAAATGTGAATCGTGAAAATTGAATTGACTGATTGAAGAGAATGCGAGTAAGCGGAACTTTTACAGTGCTCTAATAATTTGCAGGCGACGAGAGTGCATAATTACGTTCGATATATAGAAAGCGAATTTCGTTGAATGACTTTGAAACAAGTGAAAATCGTAAGAGTGCACGAGAAAATAATATTAATATTTTGAACCAATTATGGTTATAGAATTTTAGGAGTGTACTTTTTTATTAATTGAATTCAATTACATTGAAATTCATTGCTCACTATCAGTGATAATGATAATATTTCTTGATAATATTGAATGCACTAATTATCATTCGCATAAAGAATTTGATTCTCGGTTTGTTGCATTGCAATATTCATTTTATGGTTTTTATTCGACCTACTTACTTTTGTTTCTTTTCTTTTTAGTTCTTATTTGAACCATGAAATGTTTTTATCTATAAATTCAATCATTTGAAATGAAACTTTAGAACCTCCTTTATTGTTCAAAGAATATATTTATTCAGATCATTTAAAAACTTTATTGACTTTTTCAACTTTCGTTTACGAATTGAACAATGCTATTTTTAGTTTATTTCAATTAGATTGGTGTTGTAATGATCTTTAATTCCACATTAGCATTCATTGAGATAATGACGTTTTCTCTTAATGTTTAACCATATTTAAGTGGTTATCGCGATTGCCATGAACGAGTGGATGGCCATTCACGTACAATTATTGTATTTCCTGTTTGAACATTCATCGTACTATTGATTCCTCAAGTAAGAGTAATGCTACGTGCTGAGATTGACAAGTCTTGCATAATAGTAAAGCGACGAGGTGAACATAATACATGAGTAAATGTAGAAATTGATTTTACGCGACGCAATACTTTCCCATTAAAATTAAAGAAGGCATTGTTAAAATTCAATGAAAAAATACCTCTTGAGCAATAACGAACACAGAAAAAGAACAATTTTTACTTTCAAAATATACGCATAATTAAGTAACATTCAACACATAATTACAGTCAATTCAATCTATATATGGTATATACAACACTGAATGTCTGTATGTGACTTTGTAATATATTGAAATCCATGAAAATTCCTTAAAATCACTTAAAATGTATTTAAATCGCTTTAAATTCCTTAAAATCAATTGGCAGCTTTCTCGATTTTCAATTTCAACTAGTTTTGAGGTCAGGACCACAATAGAACTACGACAAACTGGCCAGGGCCCCACCAGGTACTAAATAAATGAGTACATATAATATACCCAATAATTTGGCCCATTGAAGTTGTAAAATCTTGTCGAAATTAGTATTGGTAATGTTTCATTAGAAGTATTAAATTTCGATGAAGAAATAAATGAAGATGTTACAATCTTCATTAATTCTTTTGCTGTTTGTTCTGAGTTAGTGCTTGAATGAGTCATCGTCTATCATCTTCACTCTTAAACACATAGAACAAGAAAGTGTCTAGGTACGCATTTACGCGTTAACGTCACGTTCTCGAATCATGCCTGAAAGGATTTCCCACGATGAGACTGATCAGTGTATAATTATTATCATAATAACCAGTAATCATTTATGAAAAAAGAGTTCCCTCATCGATTTCGTGGAAGACTGGTATTGAAAGTGAATTTGCGGTGAAATCGCGATTGATAGTGATGCTAAAACGAAATAATTACCACCGGCATTATCAACGTTTGATATAACTTTAGATCGATGACCTTTATTTCTCAAACGGGAATACGTAACACTATTTCCTATCTCTTATTTTATGAAAATCTTAAGATATCATTCATGCTATAGAAAAAGTATTTAATAGATCATGCACTGTTTTATAGAAGAAGCTATATATTTATTGAAACTGTTAAAAAATGTTATCTGATGCTCTGGTCTACGCATATGATACAAAGAAGTTAAAATTAGCATTCGTGAGGGGTAAACGTTGTAAAAACTTTTGTTACACTTTCCTAAAAGTAGATTATTTAGTGCAAGGCAATTTTAACCAGTGTAATTACTTAACGGCTCAACGTAACTGTACATAAGATGTATTCACATGTGCATCATAAAATGTCTTCGCCACGAGGACTTGCTGATTTATGGCATATCATATACACGCACGTGCAAACCCAATCTTGGCCTCTCCTATATGAAATTCAGGTTGATAATCACAAGATCTCTGTTTTAAATAAAAAATATTTCAATACTAATTGGCCTATTTTAAATAAAACACGTCAGTTAAACAATTAGAAATATTTTAACAAAATATCTTGAAATCTCTTGGAATCTCTTCAAACTTTTTGAAATCTTAAAATCCCGGGTAAGTTTCTGCTGGTCTATTTATATGTAAAGAATACGAAAATTACTGATGTTAAATAATTTATAAGGTACTTTACCTACTTATCAACGTACGAAGCAATTATGAATTTAATTTATAGATTTAATTTATGACTTTAATTTGTAATTGTAATTGTATCTGAAATACTTTCTGTTCAGCTCTGTTTTGAATTAGGCTGTAGAACCGTATCGAAGCAAAAGCGGCGCGTTTTCTCCGCTTTTTCTATCATACCGTCATCATAATGATAATAGAATTATGGTTAATGAATGTTGCCTTGCGAGTCACGTTTTACTTTCGCGACGAAAGACAACGTCAGAGACGTCCGCCACTCACTTAGGAATGCAAAGGTAGTCGAGGACTGTCGAGGAAATTCTTTTCTAGTAGAGTCTTATCGGGAACGTGTTTGATAGCCTTCTCGTCGTAAAAATTATGTTAATTTTGTTTTTCTTCATAATATTAAGAGAATTCGATGCGTGAAGTTAATGATTTTGCCATAGAGGAATGTAGGAAAGTTAAAAGCGTTTAATCCAAGCACTTATCCCATTTATCTATCTACATATAATATTATATATATATATAAAACTTAATGTCTGTGCGAGTGTGATCCGAATAGGCTTCCACATCCTTGAGGCAATCGAAACCAAATTTTCCAGAACATAATTTTTAAAAATAATTTTTTAAATCTAATTTTTGCAAACCTTTTGAACATATAATTCATGAAATATTGAAATCTTAATATTGTGAAATCTATAGAAATCTATGAAATATCCTTTTGATAGCTCTTTCAAAAATCTTTTTTAAAAATTCTTCGAAGTTCTTTAAAGTCACTTGAAACCTCTTAAAATTTCTGCTAGTTTTATTATAATGAAAGTAATATTAAAATCAATTAGGTTTTGGTCTGAACTGGAGCAGATTCGAGATGGAATCTTAAGTTATTCTGAAGAAATTGAAGTCGGATTACACTTGCCTTTTCTTTCTTGACTTTTCACTTTTTGGTCTGTTGAACTTTCCATATACATTTCTGCTATAAATGGCCATGAAATGCGTAGCTTTTCATGTAAAAGTAAATAAAATAAGTTAGATATAATAACCTAAGTATCTTCAAAGCATACATGCATTCCTCTTTCAATTACACCTAAACTTTTTCAATTAAAGTGAGTGCCTCCGAGAGAATGGAGAATGACATAAGAAAAGTGTTGCGTTCTCCAAACAAATGGCTTTTTCTTGCTGTCGCAAAGGCGAACGGACAACCGCATCACGATAGAGGTAGCTTGACTGATCTCATCCTATAAATATGAATATCCTCAGGATGTTTGCACTCGCCGACGCGGTGAATTCCATAAGATCCTCTGGACTGAATAAAATATTCTTGCGTTATCGGGTCGAAGAATTCCGCGGCCACCTCTCCCTTTTATCGCTACCCACGACTTCCGATAGGAGACTTGTCTATCATTATCAATTACAATTCACACGATTGCGGATTGCAGCAACAAACAGGCTACACGTTCGTCAAAGTCAAACAGGCGGTCAGCGAACCTTGCATTATTACCTGTTGGTGGTGACGTTAACCTGGATTATTGGTAAACATTAATGTTAGCCTTCTCAGTGTTGCTATTATGAAAGACGAGAACGAGAACGACCCTGTGTTTCCGCAACGTAAAGACTCATTTCCCCACCTTGTCTTCAATTGAGACGTTTGTCCTTATTGTGCGAATAAAATAGCTTCTGACATAGTAATAAACCGGGGCCTCATGAGAACCCTATTTAGAATCGAGATCACAGTTGACAAAAGAATTTCAAGATTTTCAAATAATTCAAAAATATTTTAAAAGTATTTCAAGGGATTTCAAGTGATTTTAAGGAGTTAAAAAAAAATTCCAAGAAAATTTAATGTAGTTTCAAGATAAATAAATTATTGACAAGGGCGCGCGCATGACATCAGTTATATGTATAAAAAATTCTAAGGCACTCATTTATGACATCTTTTACCAAGTTTTTCATTTAAACGTTGGAAATATTGAAATATTTTCTAGTCAAGAACCACCGCTTTAGTTCCAGATACTACTCGGTAATTTATAACCCTTTTTTGCAACTACGAATTGGAATTTTCAAGACGTAAATAAGCACAAATCCTTTACTCGTTATCTTGGCACTTGTCTGTAACGTGCCAATCGGATACGTGAAATGCAATCCAGTAATACTTATATACTGTAATGCTTAAGCAAAATTGTTCTATATTTCGCTCGACCCGATAACCGCAGGAATATCAATGAACCGTCGGACTCTTGCATTACGAATAGAGTTACACATGCCCGGGTAATGTAAGCCCGTAAGATACGAAATTTACAAATCCGAGTTTCGAGAACTGTTTCAATTCAATTTATCTACGAATGTAGTATAAAAAGACAAAAAGGGAAGGAAAGTCGTGCACTGATACTTACACAAATAATTCATGCTAAAAACGATATCGAGACTAGATATAGAAGTAGGATTGTAATTTTATTACTGTTAAGAATAATTTACATACTTGAAACATGGACGGTAGAGTAACTGTGTCTATAGAAAATGAACAAATAGAAATGGTTTACTTTTCATAACAGTTTACAACCTTCTTAATTTTACTGCTTTAGTTAGTTAGTTGCAAAGAACTTAAGTAATTTGAATAGATATCACGAGATTTGATGGAATCTATGGAAAGAGGCGAACACTTCACAATTATTATATACTATTCAAATAATATTAATATAAAATAATATAATATAATATTAAATTTGAGGTCAAAGGCCTAATGAATTATCATTAGTTTAATGAACCGTAATTTAAAAAAATATATAAAAAGCGATGGCACCTAGTATATTCTTGCGACACTTGTTTTGCGAAACGGCAAAGTGCTTCGTGCATACGTATCTCGGCATGAAAAGTAATTCGCTCATTGTCTTTCAGTGATAATTATACCTACACGCGAATAATGTATGCCATCATGTTCTGCTTTAAGCAAGAACCGCGCAGGATTTGATGTAGGAGTACACAGAAAGACGATTAGCATAATCCGAAAGAGTCATGCAATCTAATCGAATCCTCCTAACACTGTGTAATCATTTTGCGGAGAAGATCCAGGCATTGAACCTCCTACCCAAGTCATTATAGTCATTATTATTGTAATCAATCTATCTATACATATATAAAACTTAGTGGCTGTATCCACATCCTTGACCCTATTGATTTTTTAAAGACATTTTGAAAGTGCTAGCAGTTTTTTTTATTTTTATAATGTTTTTAAATCTAATTTTTGTAAAGTATCATTTCCTAACTAGGAATGTTTTCTGTTTACTTATGTCAGACTTTTTTTTTTG
>JAUESI010000033.1:11396342-11418421 GCA_032275145.1 Synergus laeviventris
ATTTCAGAAGATTTTGAGTGATTTTATACACTAAGAAAAGTTCTGGAAAAAAATTCTGGTTAATATATATGCAGAGAGAAACTGTATATGACTAGAAATAAAAAAGATTTCATGGTATTTCTTAGAATTTTCAGAAATTTTAAGAGACTTGTAAGGTTTTTAAACTGCTGAAAAAATATATAGAAAAAGTATTTAAAAAAACTGAAAAATATTGAAAAAGTTCACAAGCAGTCATAAATTCGTAAAATCATCTTTTATTTAGATTACAGATTTTTTTAAGTGTAGGTGAATCTATACGAGTACAAGATGCTTTTTATATGTATATAGGTTAATTATAATTGTCAGCTATAACTAAAGTATATAATGTAAAGTGTATAATGTATACAGATTATGTAGATTATTAATTCATGGAAGACGCACGAGATCATTTCTTAACTCGGCATATTAGCACTCATTCTTCCTTTTTTTAAAATTATTTCTATCTCATTTCTGTTCATTGTCAATTCATCAAAGTCAATGAAATTCATATAGAAATCAACTCCAGAGTAACAGCCCCTCGAATGAAATAAAAATGATCAAAAAGAGTCTAATATACAAGAACAAATTTAGACCATCTTGAGATGGTTCCAAATACACAACCATCTTTCACGATTCGCGCATTTAATTCTTCCAAAGCTTCTGTCACATTTTTTTCATAATATAACCTACTCCTTTAGTTCCGAGGCATTTTTCTAACAATAAGCTACGTGGTACAATATATTCTTAAGAAAGACGACTTTCACTTTTTCACACGTGAAATATGTATGTATAAGCTCGTCGTAGATCGAAATCCAGGGGCGTTGAAGTACAAGATTAATATCCATTAGGAAGCAGAAAATAAAAGATTTATCAGTAAATAAGATTTGTTTCGATATTTTGATGCATTGGATTATAAAATAACAAAACTTTTATTTTCTCTTTTCCTTTGGATATTCAGGATTAAAAATAAATATTCGTAAATACCAATAAACTAGACTAATCGATAAAACATAATTTCTAAGATCTACATTTCTTTGAAAATGGTCTAAAAATGCCTTTTGCGCTATTTTCCGTCATTATATGTCGCTAATTCATCCACTTGATGAATCAAATGTTTAAAATTGTAAACTTGTAGACAAATTCCTCTTTGATACAGGTAGTACATGTATATGGTATGTTATGTATGCTGTAATATATGTATCTAATATGTATCACATTGGACATTGAAAAAAAATAGATAATTGAATCAATGATTTTATCAGTGAGCATGGCAGCGCCAATTTTGATTAATTATAACAATTTTTTTTAATGCAGTTAACAATATCATCCTCGTTAACAAAATAATTGACTAAATTATTATTTTTTTAAAGTATAATCTACCTACTCATGATTATTTATAAACAATTTGTTCTCTCGTCGTCGTATAACAATTGTATTTCGGTTATTACCGAATATATCAAACATTAATAACAGCTGCAGAATTTTAATTTTGAAGATGAAGGTTTACACAAATAGTGCATCTTTACTGAGAATACTATTTCTTGGAGGAATTTAACCTAGACCAAATGCATTTTAAATCAAAGAATCAGTCGTTGATTTTCGCCAAGTTGTGACAATTAAAATTTTTAAGATATTTCAAAAAACACAATTTTTTTTAAACTTATAAAACTTTTGTGCAGATTGAGATATTTAGGTTTGCTTTTAAACACATGGTAGAGTTTGTGGTGCTATTTCAAAATACAGACACTAGAAAATTAAAAACAATTGAAATTAACAAATGCGGAAGTATTTTTTGAAAATATTCGGAGTCGTTTTTCCAAGCTTTTATGATTATTTTAGAAAATGTTAATATTTTTTGTTTCCTTCTTGCAGAATTAAATTATCTCTTTAACAGTGGCTATAAATTTGTGAGCGAGGGAAAAGTTCAAGATAAATTTGAGACAAGGTATTTTCTTAGAATACAGCACTGCCTATACAAATTCAAATCTGCCCCACAATTTGCGCCTCTTTGCACGCGTACAAAAGTTTTAGCGGAACTGAATAAATCCTTCCACCCGAAATAGTTTTCTTATAAGTCGGACAAAGGTCTCTGACTACGCTGGGCGTTGCAGCTGAAATCATTCATTACGTAAAGTCTCTCTTACTTATTCTGAATAATCTCAGTTTGAAACAAGTTTGTGATTTCTGAAATGAGATGTTTCCTTTAATTTTAATTTTTGGATTTTTTAAATCAAAAATCTCTAAAAAGCGATTAACTTCCGGATAAAGGTTGAAAAAATATAAAAATTAAGAAAATGTTTTCAGCTTTCGCGCTGAACGACTCTTTTTTTCTATAAAATACTTATACGTATATTTTTGCGATTATCAATTTACGACAATTGGTTCCATTTATGATATTTTGTTCTGAATGTTTACAATTGCATACAATAACGTGAATATTGTACTTGCTTTATGAATTATTCAAGTGATACGAATAATTATAGAGGTATGTAATCTTAATGGAAAAGGGATTACAATTTTTTAAGGGCCTGTGGTAATTATCATAAGAGCAAACTTAGTTTCGTCAACTTTATGTCCGAAATAATAAATATTGTTTACTAAACCTGGACCATTTACCGTCCTTATCTATAGACGGAGATAAATAGCGCAGTTTTAGCAAAAAAAAATTTATTACTAGCAGAAATTACCCAGTGTTCCCCTGAATTTTCAGGGAATTTATTAAGTTATTTAAAGTGGTTTTAAGTAGGCTTTAAACGGTTACAAAAGATTTTCAATGATTTTAGGGAATTTCAGGATATTCTAAGAAATTTCAAAAGAGTTCAAGAGAGTTTAAAGAATTTCAAGAATTAGATGCGATTTTGAGTGGTTTTAAAGAATTTCAAGGGACTTGAAAGATTTTAAGGATTTCAAAAGAATGAATGATTTCAGGTGTTTTTTTTTTAAAAGGATTATAAAAGTTACTTAAAAAAATGAAAAAAATGAAATAATAGTTTCTGCAAAATTCTATTCGGATAATAATAAAGTACTTTTAGTATTTATTGGAGGATTTAAAATTTTATTTAACATATTTTTATTTAAATGAATATTAATACATTAATTTTTTTCTATTAATTTTCAAAAATAATGCTAAATTTTTATTATAATAATTTAAATATATTATAATATTATATTAATGATATTGTATTCATTTTTATATATAACAGATTACGAACATAAAATTGACGAAACTTATTATATTGTTTAAATAGGTCTAAAGATCTCTGCGTCACTATATGTAACGCTAATTGTTTATTATCACGAGTAGGATATGATAGTCAAGAATGATTTTTTTTTCTTTATTCGCTCTTTCCTTGCTATTATTAATATCAGATGACTGAACTAATACATGGCCTTAAGGAATATGACTAGATTATCACTTTAAAAGTCTATTCATTTACATACCTATTGAAGTCCAAAATCATCTTAGAATCTAAATAAATTCAAGTACAGAAAACAATACTTTTTTCATATTCTTTATCTCAAATACTAATGTATTTTAATGCTTTAAATCTGTAACTTCAGGAATAGGCCGCTCTTTTTAATTTTGGTCATCAAGTTTGAAATTGGATACACTAATCTATTCGATTCGAACCTGCTAACAAATTCTACGTAAAAAAGATATGTTTTACTGCTTGATTGATGTTATTTGTGCTCTCAGCAAAAAATTATAGTATTGGGATTGTTCTTTTATACAACTGTATGAGAATTACAGTTTCAAATCCTTAATTTCCAGTTTAGTACCAGTTTAATATTTCTCATAAAATCTCTATTTTATCTTTTATTTTCAATGGGATAGAAAAAATTCACAGAACTACCTGAACTAAAAGTAATCGAGAAATGAATTAGAATATTCTCATAAAAAAATCTAGACTATCTGAAGAATTTTTGATTAGCTTTTGATCGATAATAGTAGTTGTACTAGAGGTGTAACATACAGGACATATTACTGACAATTCAGTTACCGTCGGTTTATTACCATCTGATAGTAATATTACTTTTCGTAGGTAATGCAGATTCATCCCATAGATTTTCTTTATGATAGTACTGCAGTAATCTAACTTATCGATAATAACGCGGGACCATTTTGGGCCAATCTCATCGATATATTAGATTACTGAAGTACCGACAATGGGTCTCTCCATGGCAGGAATTTACATTACTGGTGGATGGTAATTTTAACAGCCGGTAACTACATGGTTAAAAAAATGCCCCTTAACGTCTAGTTCAACTACTGACAATGCTTATCGACGTCACAGAAGCGAAGGCACACTTTCGAATCTGAGAAGGCGCCAATTATTTTTTCACTTTGAGTAGGTATGTTTATTTTCTGGATGGCAACTAAGGTATATTCTTGTGATTGATATAACATTTTCACAGTGCATAGGACTATGCTAAAAACTGAAGTTAAAAATAAAAATTTTTTTTTGAGACATTTAGATTGATTCCTTTTATACAAGTATAGGTACTTTAGTTAGGCTTTTTCCACAGTTTTAGGTCGATTGAAGTTCAAGGATGGTTTTGTTTGGATATCACGTTTTTCTGATTTAAAAGGATTCATCGATTTCCCGGTTCCCGTCAAGCCTTAATACTTTAAATTCTCCATCTGATGGATTATCCGCTGAAATTTCTGATTTCAGAGCGACACAATCTTTCGGTGAACATTTGATTCGCCCTTCGGGTCCACAATTACATTCCACGCAATTTCCAGTCGAATGTGGAAGAGTCTCGCCCTCTTGATATACTTTTCCTTTAAAAACAAAATTTTTATAATTATGGCCTTCAATTGGAAAATTTATTATATTTTCTGTATTGCAATCTCGAATTTTTTAAATTCCTCGATTACTTGGAACTGCATACTGTTCTCCGAGAAATTAATTAATCTTCATTCTATAGGTCTGGAATTTTTCAACTGCACTTTCAATCAATTTGCATGACTTTTTTTTATTAACCCGGGAACAATGTCGTTAATGGAATTTCCCCTATAAAACTGTTTTAAATGCATTTTAAATACATTTTAAATACATTTTAAATACCTTTTTAATACATTTTAAATACATTACCCATGATATTGCAGGTGGCAGGTGAAGTGGAGAATTCACTTGTGTTGGTTGTGTTATTTTCGAAGTAACTACCTCTTCCCTCGATCATCTCTTCTGAAGATTCTCCAGAGGCTTCCAAGTTTTCGATGGAGTCAGTACTAATCTCAAGGTTATTGCTATCCTTCAGAGTTGAAGGGGAGGAAGGAGAGGCTGCCAAAGAGTCAGTACTTGAGTGATACGTCTGCCACCAACAATAAACTTCACCGGCGACACAAAGACAGTGGGAATTCGAGTCATAAGAAGGTATCTGAAATAATTTATTTTTATTATTTTACTAGCAAAAATTATGCGGTGTTTCCGGAATTTAAGAGAAATCTTAAGCGACTTTAACAAATTTAAATAGATTTTAAGTAATTTTTCCTTGAAAATCATAAAATTAATCGCTAGAACTACTTCGCTGACATGATAAATCTCCTAGCGGATTTTTTTAGGTAGAAATCTGGTATGTGATATAAACTAGAAACAAATTTAATGAAGTAGTAGGCCTCGATCGATGTAACCGATGACCCGATTCAACTGTGCATTCATCATCTCAGCAATTTTAGTATCGCTAATTGGTTGCAAAAGTAATAAAGAAACATGAACTGAAGGGAGAACTCGCGTTCAATGGTAGAATTCAATCCAACACTCTCAGTTAGAAAGTAGGTTCTTGTATACACACCTACCCTTTAAAAGAAAAATAATTGCAGAGGGATTTTTTTCTCCGTGGCGGTTTTCAAGTTTTATTTTAAAAGAACTAATTAAACTCAATCCAGATCTGTGAGAGGCGCGTATAGATTGAGTATGAAAAGTTGATCATGGAGAAATGAGTTGACAACAGAAGTGGGTAAAATTGAGAATGTCGATATCCTTTCGTGCCTCACACGCAAAATCTCGGGCTCCTTTATAAATATTCACTCGTTTCGCATTTCACCCTGAAAATATTTTGTCCTAACTGCGAGGCATGTCAAGAAGCCAAATCGATCAAATAATTCGCGGGCAAGTAGAATTTTTTTTTTAATGGCACGCCTTGAGTTCACTGAGTTGTTTGGAATAAACGCAGCCGAGCGAACTTTGCAAATTTCGGTTTGATGATCCGTTTATTTCCTCAACACGCTTGAAGCACATTGTTAAATCGATATTTTGTGTGTGCACGTCAGACACCAGATTTTAGCTCCAGCCGTCCTACATTTGAGTGAATGAAAAAATGGACTTAAATTATAGAAACATTTTACACATTTTTATGCTATGATTTTATAATTGAAATTACCGTCTGACTGTGAGAATAATTGTTTCCGTTAACAATGCACTTCTTCAAGAAAGGTTCCTCGGTTGTAATTTCCAAACTGTTTTCTTGCAAAGAAATGTCAACTTCCCCAAGTAGAACTTCGTCGACCGTCCTTCCTGGAGCTGAAAAAAAAAGATTGAAAAATGATGAGAAAAATAGGGCACAGTTCATCCCGATTGAAAGAAAATTTTTCCCGGCAAGAAATCTCGAAAGAATGTTCAAGAGTGGAAAATAAAGAAATTCAGTTACAGATAAATTACATCATAACATCTAGTTCAGTAGTGGTTGTTTTTAACATTTTTTTTACTCTCGGGGATATTCAATTTTATTTTCTTCACTTCTTTATACTTTTTTGTAGATCATATTTAATATCACATAAATCTAACATAAATATAAGTCGGTATGTACATATTGCTTCCGTAAATGTCAAGCGTTTCGTGCTTTTCAGAAATTTCCGGTGAACCAGTTCAAAAGTTCAGAGTCATAACATACCATAAATATAGTGCATGTAAAATGACATTACATATATGATTATCAAGTGCAGAAAAGAGTGGGACGCAGAGCCTACGAGTGCTCAGAAACTCAGTGGCGTAAGGAGTTAGTATTGTCTTTACTTACTAAGCTAATTCTTCTCACCATATAGTTAAAGCATATACCTATATTTTACATCATATATATGTGTAGCATCTAGCCCTATAACAAGTCGTTTGCATTCGTCTTTCTTTTCGCCTTGGCCTACATGCTCGAAAATAAAACTCACCTATCTAAACGTTCCATTTATTTTTTTCAAATATCAGTTACTTTCGAGATACTTTCAGCAGAAAATATGAAATCGATAAAAGCAATTCTTTTATTGATATCTTCAAGTTTACAACGCGGATCGTAGAGTGAGGGAAAAGTGGAATTTTCGGTTAATCCGATCTGGACTCGATCGGGGCCGCATGGGTTATGGTCTAACCAAAATTATTAATTATTATTTTATTGACAGCAATATTATATACGTGCGTGAAACATTCTTTGCATGGAGAATTAATAATATTCAAATACAAAAATACGATTTTATTTGTCGAAAAAAAAATATTACGATTTTTATGAAAAAATTTAATACACTCAGAAACTGTTTACTTTAAAAAACTTTGATTCTTGCTCGAAATTACCAATTTTTTTAAAATTATAGAATTTTAATGAATTATAATTAATTTTGTCACTGGAAAACATTTTTCGAAAAGTTAAGAAAATGCCAACCAAGCAGCTCGATTGCTAGGATTATAAAGTGCCTTACGTCAAAATGGTGTTTACTAAAGTTTAATTTTTATAGAAGGAACCTCAAGCCAGGAATTAGATAGAATTTGTGTGTTTAAATTTGCATTATTCAAGTCGGCCCCTACTCTCACAAGCCTGTCAGTCAATCTGTCATTCTGTCTCTCCATCAGTTAGAGCTACACTACTAATTTATCAGAGCTTTTTATCCAAGCCTCACGAAGGATGTATAATGTATATAACTATATATGTAGACTCTTTTGTCATATGAAACCATTATGTTCAAGCTCATACTGTTCATTGGCGATCTCATTGTTAGCGTTAAGCTTCGGACAAGCTTATCATCGAGGGAGCGGCTAAAGGTAATTCAATGTTGTTGGCAGGCGAATGACGCTCGTTGGCGTTTCTGCGTTCCAATTGTCATCAATAATTAGTGACTTTACCTGAAACAGTGGCGTTAATGCAATATAGTCCACGCCATGAGAATGACACATCTCGATCGTAAATTGCATCTGTCACTTGTAATTGGCTGAGAATGAGCGAGTTCAAACTGCTCCACATATGACTATATCTGACATCAGAATATAACAACAGGCTCTTGTCAGTAGACAGTAGACACATATGATGATACACAGCTTCCGAATTAATTAATCAAGAGAGATTCGAACGTGCATATCACCGAACTCCCATCCAGAAATATTTTTTACACGATCCGTGTGGAAAATAGTTGTGGTCCTGATCTGGAAAACTGGCAAGGATCCCACAAGGCGCATCACGCTTCCACCATTAAATACCCCCAGTATTTTGGATTCATTAATTGTAATATTTGATTTCTTAACTAGTTAATTTTCAGAAAAAAATCGGTATATAAAAAAGAGGTAGAAATCAATCGAAAATAGATTCTCGTTATCCCGAAATTTGAAGCCACAATCTCTTTTCACTCTCAAGAGATTTCAAGTAATTTCAAAACATACAAAATATTTTTAGATTCTTTAAAATCTGTTAAACATACAAAAAAATTTAGGCATTTGCAAGAAATTTCAAAGATATCAAGATATGTGAAAGGATTTCAAGCGATTTCAAAAGAATTTAAAGTATTCCAACAAAAGTTTTAGAGTTGCAAAATTTTTATGTAAATTCTTTATTTTTACCCGATTTTTGGATTTTGATGTGGAAAACTCTTTGATGCTTTGTTTCATTATTAACAATATCTCAGTTTTATTACATTATTTTAAGATGGGAATATCAATGTAAGATAATTGTCTAATTATATAAGAAATTCCGAGCAGGGCCTCGTCAGAACCCTATTTTAAATAGGGCTAGATGGAGCAATTTCTGCACTAATTCAATTAGTCAAATTCTTACTAATGCAGATTGAGAGAGGAAATAGAAACGTCGCGGGATAAATAAATATTAAATAAATATTTATCATATAATACATAAATAGAAATTCTATTAGATTCAGATTCATAATGCTTGCGAATTGATGTTTGAAAATTTTTATTATATTTTTCCAAAGACCGATCAAATAAAAATTCTCCGCAACAAGTTTGCACATTTCTTTGTGCATGAAGTCCTTGCTAAATAATTATTAATTAACTTCCATTACCGCAGGATGAATAGGTAGAGTAGTTCTTCCAACGCCATTTTATCGACATTAAATGAACCATTACATGATAAGCAATCTTTCAAGTTTCGATAACAATGAGCTTCATACAATTTTTAATTGCCTGAAGAATGAGTCTCTATTCTAAGTCTGATAATTAATTTCACAATTTTCTTTATTTTCTTCATATATAGCATGTCATATATCTTTAGAATTAAACAATTTTATGAATATTGTGAAATACATTTTCAAATCTAGAAAATATTGTGGAATGTAATGAAAGGGCGTTTTTGCACCTATTAAAAATGAATAAAAGCGAAAGCCTTTTCATATATGAACAATTTCATAGAAATCCGAGAGGGCTTTCAATTTCAAGAGTCGTAATTTTCTCGGTGTTATCGCGTAAGTCGGGTCCGTGGAATCGAAATGGCTCGACCTAATCCACAAATCCCCAATGGTTCTATATAGAAAGTTCACGTGGCGAATATCAAGACGTCAGGCATCAGGTGCAGAAAGGCCTTTCGCAGCAGGTGTTGTGGTAATTAGAGCATATAAAGATTAGAGACCCTTATTATTCCAACCCTCTCTTTGTTTTATCCATAAATAATGATTGTTATAGACTCAAGCTAAATAGCAATTCCACATTCATTACTAAACTTTTTGAAAGCAAAGAAAGCGCCGCAAAAACGGAATCGAAACTTTAAATTTTCAAAGTTTAGAATGAAGTTTGAAGCTTAAAAAACGGTACATCACATCTTCAGCATCCGGTTTTGCAAGTTTGAAAACTTTCCAGCAACTTCTGTACACGTTTGACAGTGACCTTTCTCCCCCTTTAGTTGGATATAATGTATGCAGTCGTTCCCTTAGTAACTGAAGAAGATTATCGTAAAATTGGATTAGGTTCGTAAAACTTTGGTAGCGATTAAAAATTGAACATAACTTATACAGAAAATAGTTGTACCTATATATACTAAATCAGTTTTATTGCCGGATATGACATGACAAAGGAAAATTTATAGTAGTTTTATATCTCACTCATACTTTTTTCCCGAATTTTTCGCACTATCTACTTTTTTTTATGAGATGCTTTGATCCGAAAAAAATGAACACGTTGTGTTTGCATTCATGTGCGCACAATAAACTGATTTCCGTTTAACTCGTTTTCCACAAACGCTCGATAAATTTAGCACACCATATTTCTCGTTTAGTCTGCTTAGTTCTTGGCATATATTATTTTATAGTCTCAGATTTGTATGTTGGTTTTTGTAAGGTTTCATACAGTTTATCAAGATTTGTAGTTGGGTTTGAAATAAATCATTTTGTTTGTCAGGATTATTTATTAGTAGTAAAATGTTTATTTTTCTAACACTCTCGTCGTAGGTACTCTATTATATTATTGATGACACTCGTTTTTTTTTAAAGAGGAATATACGTCTTTCCTTATTGGACTGAGACTCAAGTAAGAAGACACATGTCTCTTACTTGTTGACAAGCCTTCCACCCAGGCTTTAATTAAATTTGGAGGAATTAATGGACTCTTCAAGCCATGATCGACATATAAATACCAGAGTAAAAATTTATTTCCTTGAAATATTCAACTACTTATTCAAAAAGTTTTACTTATAGAAATCGCATCTATTTCAGAAGTATACTCATATTTTCCTATCATAAAAATGAGGTTGCGAATTATATCGAAAATAGATTCTCGTAATCTCAAAATCTGAAACAACAGATTTTCAAGAAAAAGAAATATGTTATTATTTTCTGACAGAATTGTCTTTGGGACTAAAATCAAATTATTGAAGATTAAGATATTTTAACATAGCAGGGTTCTGAATCTCATATTTTATTGGAGAGAGATAAATGATATATTTCAGCATTGTATTTTGACTTCTCATCTAAATTTTTAACGAGCAAAATTTAATCTGCGTTACAGTTAGTCCGCGCGTGTCGCAAAGAATCCTCAGAGCGATTCATGAAAGCTTCTTTTGTCTCCGTTTGGAGGAGTGGAGCATTTTTAATTAGAATGTTGATTGCCCGGAAGGTGGGACTTTCATTCCTATATCTTTCACAACGGTTTGCTCAGAAAATTCAAACTTTTGTCAACCCTACCTCAAGCCAAAATTAAAAAAAAACTATTTCTTTTCATACTATTACAAATTGAAATTTATAATCTTGTCGTACAAGAAGTGAAAGGAGATATTTTCTAGATATTTTATGTCAGTTTCATAAGATATTATAATTTTTATTAGACATTATTTCGCTTTTATTATTTCAGCTGCAAAATAGCAGAAATGCCACTAGCAAATTCCAATAACGATTTAAGTTCTTATTGCCTACAACGTCTCTTTTAATTTTCTTCGCAAGTTTCAAGAAAATCGAGAACTAATTTATTCGGCTTTCCAAATCAAACTTTTTCTTAAAAAAGCACTATACGCATGGCTTTTGTATAATGTCAATTTCAAGTTTCTATTTACTTTTAAGTAAACCTGAAAAGGATATTTTTCAAAGCAGAGAGAGAGAGAGAGAAAATAAATTCTCTTTAAGGCAACACTGAGCAATTATTTATTCAAAGACTATAACGATAAAATCATAAAGAAACCTAACAAGTTTCTACATTCGCGGACCGAATTAGACCGACTAAATCTTTTGAAGTTTCAGAAAATTCCAACAAATATCATGAAATCTTTTTTTTTTCCTGTCATATTAACCAAAATTTGTGAGTAACATAACTAGAATTTTTTTAACGAAAAGCATCTACTAACTTTACCATATCGCAGAATTTTTTTTTTTAGTACATTGCCTGATCTTTAGTAATTAAAGTGACCAGAGACAGTGACATGCTGTTGGGCAAATCAATTATAATTAAACGTGACCCACTTATACAAGAGCTCAATGTAATTAGGTATACTTTGAATAACAAACAAGTCCAGTTATCGAAGCGCGGATTACACGGATTATTTAGATTATGCCTTTGCTTTCTCTGCAAAATTACCCTATGCTTTGAATGTTATTAATTAGTTCACATTTAATTAACGCAACAGATACTAATTAAAGTATACATTTCTAATGTATACGCAACGTATTAATTTTAAGCGAAAGCTTCAAATTGAAAAATCTTTATTTGAAGATAGTAAAATTGTTAACTTTCAAACATGAATTATGTAATTTTTTATCTTTTTTTTTATTTAAATATTATTAATAGTCCACGAAATATTAATAACTGTAAAAGGTGGAAAGTGTCGTAAAAGCCTGCTATAAGAAGAGAATCTACAAGGAAGTGAGAGAATTCGAAATTCGATTGTCGCTACTCTACGGATATTACGATCCTAGATGAAATATGAGTAAGAGAGATTTTTTACAAGGATCTCCGCCAGCTTAAAATTTTGTCTTGACATATATTCAGTAAACGTTTTAGGATTTAGAAAGCAATAACGTCAAAGGATTTTTATCCCCTGAAATATGGGAAACAAGCCACAGCAGACAGTTCACCGCTGTCCGCAGCAGGGTAGCAGGAAATCGATCGCCCTCAAGAAAATTGGATGGCACACCACACCGCAAAACAAATGAACGTCGCGGCCAGAACCGTGATTGGCTATCAAGCCATTCAAGCCTAGAAACGATCCCGGATTTTAACCAATAGGGCTCCCTGTTGGAAGTAAAAAGATAGGAAGTCTATCCATTTGAATCTTTTGCCATCTTCAGGATTGAAATGGAAAGGACAATTTTATCCAAATGTATCCTTCCCAACTCATCTCCGCTTCTCTATCTTTCTGTATCCTTCGTTTATCTTCGCCAATCAGCTCCTATAGCCTCCACTTATCCACGCCATTTCAATCTTTCTCTATCTCTCTTAAATATTTACCTTTCTATTAATATCTATCCTTAAATTTAATCACCTCTATCCTTGTATATCTTTTCTACAATCTACTAGGAAGGCTATCCTTTTCAATCCATTCCTTCCTATCTATGAATATTATTTATCTAATTATCTCTATCCTTTTCTATCCTTTTATGTCCTTGTACAAAATGTACAATAATTTCAATCTTTTTGTATAAAATATATTTTTCTATTTCTATCTGCTTAATCATTTCAACACTATTGTGTCTCTTTTCGCAATTTGCATTTCTTTTAAAATCTAAAATCATGAAACTTATTAATTAATAAATTAAAGACTAACAGAGTAGAACCATATTAGTGCAAGAAGCTATAAAATAGACAGACGTATCAGACAAGGAATAGGATAAGATAGAGAAAAAAGGGATCTGATATAGAGATAGGTTAGTGCTTATACTGACAAAGAGATTGAAACGGGTAGCGATGGATAGATGATACATAAATTAGGAAATTGAAGATATATAGGTTATAGATATGATAAGAGAGATTGAAAAAGTTAGAGTTGAATAATGGATAGGTTGGGATAGAGCTCTTTTGGATGAGTGCAATATTGGTTTTTAAAACATAACACCTAAATGCTTTGTCCGAACTGGTTTCCGTCCCCATAGGTGCTGACTTTTCACTGTTACCATATATGTGTTAGTGGTAAGATTATAATAATCTTTATAAACAAAATATTATATTTAAAATATTATTATGCATGTTCAAAATATTGAATATGGGAGATAGAGATATTCAAATTTCTTTTTGGAAGAGATCAAAGAGATAGACAGAGATAGAAAAAGATAAGAAAAGATATAGCCTATACTAGAAACGAAGGATACACACAAAGATAGAAAAAGATAGCCCTTGATGGATGCAAAGTGTGTACTTGGGAGGGATAGCAAATTTCTATTCTTTTCTATCTTACATTTTTATTTTTTTATTTTTTTGAATCGTTTTAATTCTTTTGAAATTTTTAAGAAAACTGTAAAACTCGTAGAATCCATCGTAATTGCTTAAAATAATTTAGTCTTCTGAAATCGTTTCAAATATTTTGAAGTTCCTTAAAATCTCTTTGAATTCCTTATAGTCAAATAACATCCTTGAAAATATATATCTATATGATATTTATAGATATATGTACAGAGATAAGAAATATCGGTGTATCTCAATATTATACCTATATATAGACACACATAAACGATAGAGAACGGAGTAATTGAGGGGACTCTAGACACGAACTTAATGAACGATCCACTGATCAAACGAACTTTCATAGGGACGCTCTTCAGCATTTCAGGAATTTCTCCAATGTTCTCCAAATACTACGAACAGCATTGTGTCTTTCTGAATTTGAATCCTTTGAAATTTCAGAACCGGAATAGATAGAAGATAGAGACTAACTTATCCGGATGAATATTATGAGAACAGCTGGCAACTCTACAGTCAATATAATTGTTCAATATATTGAATATATATTCATAATATATATTATAATTAAGAATCGCAGCTCAAAGTAGGATGGAAGACGACAATAAAGAACATGAAAATTCCAATGAAATTAGAATCTATCACGAGGCATATTTTCCTCGCAATTTAATTAGAATAAAGACAGACTAAAGTGTCATGGAAAGAGTTGATAAATCTCATTGTCTTAAATGAATTTCATCAAATTAAACGATTTTGGTGGCAAATGGTGATTCCCTTTCATAGTGGGAAGCTTAATTACCCAGAGGATTCCTTTGAATCGTCTTCGTCTGGGCGTCTACATCGGCAGGCGTCTACATCGAATGAAAAGAAACTTCATACTTACAAATTGTTTGATCCCTAAGACGCTATTACTCGGGAAGGAAAAAAGTCTCATCACTCTTGTTACAAAAGTTGATACAAAATTACATGATTTCAGGGAATTGAAATGAATTTCAAAAAATTTATTGAGATTTTAGAGATATAAAGATATTTCTTGCTGCCTTTATCGCCGCAATTCTGCAGTATACATATTTATAAAATTGGCGTACAATAATGCGAAACCCTCATCTTTCACTCACTTTGTGAATGTATCGGATATATGAACTATGGGGTGCGAATAATGCATTATAGATTCAATGAATGATCGATTGGGAACGAGTCACTTTCACAAATGCACTATTCCACCCACCAATATACACAAGTAAATTGAGTAATACTTCATACAGAATGTGTTAAATAGAATTTGTCAAGATAACTGAATATAATAAAATATTTTCGCAGAAATGTAATATTATAATATAAAACTGTTGAGTTCTTAGTAAAACGCAATTGTTGAACAGGGTCTACCATTAATATGTTCATTCTATACTTGCTGAGTTTAACATTTATTTTAATTGAAATTTTCCGCGAAAATTAACGTGTTGTTGCGCCGGACAAAACACTCTACGATCCAATTACAACTTTAACACCGTTTTTTCATGTTTAAATATTTCTAAAAAGACGAGTCGTAAAAAATAAAACTGAATACAAGCCTATAATATTCCGAGGATTTTTTCTAGGCTTGAGCTTTTTTCAGACAAAAGGGCTACCAGATGATGAAATGGATTACTTTTCTAGAAAGGAATTGGGTCAGGCATTTTGTGTGACTTTAAAAGCATCATAAGATATTATTTTCTAATTGATTTTAAATTTGCCTTCCACGTCGTGCTTTAGCTTACCAATAAAAATTCAGTATCTTTTTTCTCTATAAAGAATTCCTAGTACTATTCCAAAAAGGACATGGATTTCGGCTAACTTTATGCGAGTCACCTTGCAGCTAAGTTCGTGCGTAGTGTGCTAATCTTATTGGTCAATTCATATATGGCTCGCGGATTTAAATTGGCATTTCAGTTTTTTAAAGACGAAACACGCGCGCTTAGTATCGTGTATGTTAAATTCACGTACACAAGTATGGGTATCCGCGTGTATACAATCTGTCTGCATTTGAAAGCTAAAAGCTGCATGGAAACATTTTTGGTAACATCAACTATTTTTTTCTGTAGTATATCCTAAAAGGATTTTCTTGTAGGTACTGTATATAGTTTTTATCTCTTATCGTCTAACATTTCACCTTTCAATTTCATTCCAGGTAGATATTGTATTAGGGTCCAAGAGTTTCCCCCACTTTTATTATGGCTTTAGCTACAAAATTTGTCTATAGCGCCTAACCAGAGTCTAAGTAAATCCTATGACGGGCAGCCGCATTAACTTAAATTAGGTCGCTAGCTAGCTAGCCCTAATTTTAAATAGGGTAACCCTTTTCAGCAAGAAATAACAACGAAAGTTCAACTTTCGTCCCATGAATCCAGTAATTTCAATGAATTAAAATATGAGCAAACTAGGAGCTCCGAACTTTTGAAATTAGGTTAAACGTGAAATTCATTTCAGCTCGTCAGTTGGAGGATTTTCAAGTGTCTAGAGATCAGAGTTAGCGATAATTTTCTGTATTATTATTCTAGTGGAAATTATGTAAATACTCAAGAGAGGGATTTCAAAATTCACAGATGTACTTGCGAGTAAGATATATACGGAAGAAAACCTGATTTATGTATTCACTTACAACATTTGTACAATTGATCATATTTTATGAATTTTGAATAGAGCTTTTCTTGAAAATTTGCGGTAGTATTCAGAATTCTGGTTTTTTATAAAATGTAAGTACATACTTTAAAATTTTAAGCATTTTCCGAAAATGTTCCAGCAATTCTCTACTGTACTTCATTTCCCAAGCGATGCATGACGGAAATATTTTCTCTGAGGAGATTTTATTTCGTCTGGGACATTACGAAGATTTCAATACAATTGCACACCTGTCGAACCTACATCGATCGAGTCTATAGCCAGCTATATATATAGTATTACACGAGTGTAAAGCATTTGTTTCTAAACTGTGGAATGAGTATAGACGTCAGAGCTTGAAAAAAGGAGAGATAGAAAATTGGGAGGTATTATAGATACTAGACAGATAAAGGAAACATCGAAAAATAAAGGCATTCAGGGGATAGAATTTACACCATCAGTTATATAAGTGAAACTGATCCTATTAAGTAACCTACTCTACAGAAATAAGCTTTGGAAAATTCCAGAGGATAGAGAATTCTTTTAGTCGTAAAAAAACAATTACCATTAGTCCGACGTTCCGGTATTTTCATTTTCATTAGTAAAAGCATAGCAAAAAGGGAAACATGAAATGTATGTAGAAAATGCATGCGTGACAGGAAAAAACGAACTAGACGATTCAAGAAAATCCAAAAAGCTGTTGGAAACTCGTTCCTGTCGATTGTTTTTGCTGCATTGTACAATCTAAAGGAAATATGATCTGAAAAAAAATATACTGAGTTGACTTGCTTAAGGTTTTTATTATTGTTTTTGTCGTTTCAACAAAAACGTTTAAAAACCGATTTTTCAAAATTGAAACGAGTTTGAAATTTTCGCACCGAGCAATACAGACTATGTAATACGTACTATTAAATAGATCAATACGAGTCGCAACCGCAACTGAACATCGCGATTGTATCAAAGTGCAAATCTGAAAATTTAATCGAAAATTCGATCTATCACAGATTCAGCGGCGGTGAATTCCAGATAACTTCGTAACTGAAGTAACGTGACGATGATGATGAGAACGATATAAATTGAGGCAGGAAACAATTCGCATTTTACAATTTAGAATTCAATATTATAGATTTACATTTTTATTTTACACTTGTGCACCTTCCATTAAATTTTGATCAATTCAACTCTAATTCTATATAGTATTAGACCAATTAGTCGTCATTGTATATGTTTCAAACCTTTGGGCGTAAAATATACGATGAATATGCAATTGATTAGAATATTCATTCCGTATCACAATATCTCGTACAAGCTTCACATACATATGGTAATCAAGCATGTCTGAAGCATGTAGCAGATTGAATATCCGTGACAAATAAGAAACATCATTACTTATATAGACACATAACAAATTATATTTAATCAATTGCTGATAATCCTGCAGAATTTAACGAAATAAATCTTTATAAATTATATTTGAATACATAAATAAAAAATTAGTGAAACGATCAAAACATTTTTTTCGTTTTTAGTAAGTTTTTAGCTAGAAAATCTATCTAGCGACTAATTAAATATTGCGCTGCTGATCTTCTGAGATCCTATAGCTGGGCAGTCCAAGCGCAGAGGGATATCTTATATTGTATACCACAAAATCCCATTAAGGATTGAACCTTCCCATTCGTCGAATCGTAATTTATCACGAATTTCTTTTATCAATATGTGGTGAGATAATTTGTTCCTATAAATATTTATATGTCACAGATTTCTAATATTTGTTATTCTTTCTCTCTCGTTTTGTTGGAGCGTTGGGGTGAAACGATCGAGGGTTTCTAAAAGATGAATTACTCTTGCTCCATTGCCTTTTTGTCCATTAAATTACTTTTACACACTGCACCATTTATTCCTTGAAATCCCGAGGTGAAAGTTTACTGCGCTTCGTGAACAGGCTATAGAAACGAATACTTCCTTTAGCTTACCTATCGGAACTGAACCCTCTTTCTTTTCTTACGATTGAGTCAATCCTCAACTCACCCCCAAACATTAGAACGGCGCTCATGCAAGTGGAAAAAACAGTTTGATTTCCAGTCTCGTGTATATATATAACACTCAACAAAAATTCTGGTTACTCTAATCAGAAAGTTATAGTATTAAAATATGCCCTTACTGTAAACTTTAATTAAATGTATGAATTAGGATTTTCTACTTATTGACCATCTTCTAGTTATTTGAAGGTAAAAAGTATTGAATTAAGAATGAAAGTTTAATTACAAACAAATGTTGAAATGACATGAAAAAACAGATTCATTAAGCCCTATTTGTCAAAATTTTGTGTGATAATCCCAACTGAGGGTAAGAAAAGTTGACTCTTTGACGCGGTTGTATTCGAGAGTCCGTAGTTCATATTTCAATGTGCAAGGCTTTGAAAAAATGAGCACGAACGAGAAAAAGAAAACTAGAATGAAAAGCAGGACGAACACGAAGTGAAATTGAAAGGAAACTTGAGAAATTTTCTCCTTGGTTCTTGCGGATTTGGATGTTCTAGAGGATCCTGCAAAGCTCGGAGGGCCTCGAGGGTTATTTAAAATAGTGGAAAGCTAACGTACGAGCTGACTGTGGCGTAAGGGGAAATCTCGAGCGAAAATGTAAGCCGTCTCGCGATAATGCCGTGGAGAAAATCCTTTAGTTTCGTTGCAGGAAAATAAGCTCACGAATTTCTACTTCTTTTGCTTGGAAGAAAAGTGTAATCGTCAACAATATCCGGCACGATTCAAAAATAAAAAAAAGAAGAAAACGCCGATTTTACTTAAAGTGCAATTTGGTCGCAAGAACACGATTTTACTTAACGTCACATAATACATATATATAACATACATTGTACACGTACAATGAAGGTATTGCTTTTATAAATTAAACATTTTTTATTGGATTTATAGCGCACGAATTCACTATCCCCCCGAAGCAGATGTTATTGATTTAATTGAATTTGCTATCGAATTGAGAGAACCACTTTTGAACCAGTTGATAATGCACTAAAATCATATATATATATATGATTTTAGTGCATTATTGCAAGCTGAAAGGCCTATTCAGTTTAAGAACAAATTCAAATGAGACTTTCATCTCTGTTCTCGAAAGTGGAAAAAAAAGGATAATGAAGATTTTACATTTTGAGATCAAATTAATGAATACAAACAACTAAATGCAATGTATTTCTGTTCTTGGATAAGTTCAGGTCTTGGAATAACATATTGTAAATGCATCATTTCTACAGAGAACATTTTTATAACGAACTACTCGCTAATATGATACGCTCCTTTGAAAACGATTCGGTGAAAATGTTTTTCTTTTGCTGTTAGAAGTGGTTTTCCGGATTTCATAATTGCTTCTCGCTTTGCCACCCACTGATTTTGTGTGCCTTTTTGACATTTCACCTCCTTGGAGGATGTCCATTTTATGCTCATATGAGCGGAAAATCTTTAAAGCAGTTGGAGTTTGCTTATACATATTCTGTACCAGAAAGCATTGATCTTAATTGGAGCTGGCTTGTCGAATTAAAAGCTCCTGAACATGGAAGTGGTGGTTGAGAAGTGAATTTAAATTCACGGTTAACCGTAAAACCAGAGTGCATTTCCGACTTGAAAGCGCGGAAGTGAAAAGGAAATCAAGCAACTCTTATCTCGCCATTTCACGCGAGGAAAATTCGAAACACATTTAATCCATGATACTTTACTATTCCCTTGAACCGGGATACCAAATTTACAGTTGGAAATGTCTGGATTAACTCTTTTAACAGGAATTACGAATTAATCAACATTAAACCTTGATTCATTCCAAAAGCTTGCAAAAATCCATTTCTTTTTTAATTCCATGAACATTTTAAATTGATTAGTCTAAAGATTAAAGTATGGAATGATTTTAAATTTGAAACTGTTCTATATGAAAATTAATCACACTCTTCATTTATTACTTTCCTTTCACATACAACTCGTACAAGCTTTTAACTTAATTACATCAGAATAAAATTAAGTTAAAAATTCATCCTCGCATTAGCCTTGTTCCGGAAAGCTTCGAGAAAATTTTCAAACTTTAAAATTTCTCTTGCGTATGATCTTGGATTGCTTCGAAACTTTAAATTTCATTTTATCAGAACCTTCATTCAAAATGCATGCATCACTATTAATTTTAATTTCATAAAAAGTTTTATTCATTATAAAAAAAAAAAGCATAAGGCAATTTACAAGTTTCGATAACGTGGAAAAGTAATGATATTGGAAAACCTTCTACTGTTGTAAAAGTTTCGAAAGTCGGATCCTATAAGTATTTGGATTTTTAACTCGATATACGCGATATAAACTTTTTTAAAACATCTTCACATCTAAAACTTTATTATAACTCTGGCGAAGAGGGTATCTCATATCACCAGAAGATACCATCTTCTATGTGTATATGTTTATTCAAGCAATAAATTTAAATATTATACAACCTACTTTACTGAATTCCACATAATTTTCTGTAGTCCAGGTCAGACTATACTTATTTTTCAATTAGACCAGAAAATTGACTCCTAATCGTTTTTCAATACATCCTACTCTATAATTCAAACACTTTAATTTCTTCACCCTTCAGTCTTAACTTTTTTTTCCAGTAAAAAACTTACCAGAATGTGAGCAGTCGAAACGATAAAGTAGGCACGATACGAAGATTATTATCGACACCAATTTCATGATCTCTTAATTTTCGTTTGTCAACCTTGACAATCGGAAATGAACTCAGTCTTGTCGAAAATACCGGTCACGCGGATTTCTTGAGAAGCGACGTCGGCGAATTGACAAAACCGATCAGTAAAAAAGGAAAGAAACATGAAGACTCCTCTATATACCGTTCTGATCAGTATTGAGTCAAAGCAGAGTCTTCATTAATTAAAATGATCTAAAACAGTAGACCTATAGGTCTAGAATCGAATATAACGCGGCCAACATCCTTTCTAGAAATGTACCCTAAACCGACTGAAGGCGTCCAATCTTTCGCACACAGGTGTACTCGTGCTCGAATCCCTATCAGCAATGCGCATTCGCAAAACTTACCCAATCATATTCGCGAGTTTTCTCACCACATGTGCGAGTTCCTCTCAATTTTTAACCCGTTCCACTTTCTCCGATCTCTTTTAATTATATCTGATAACGATTTAGCTTACTCATATATAATTGGAATGAGGAGAATCGTTCATTCAAAAAAAATTTCTGGTTAAAGTTATTAGATGCGTCTTGTAAAAAAATGTCTAGTTAACTCTATATAAATTCTTTCTTTTTCAATCTCTTGAAACCTTCCGAACTTGCACGAAAACCC
>JAUESI010000033.1:11421233-11453920 GCA_032275145.1 Synergus laeviventris
ATTGACCCACCACATACAAGGGTTTAATACACTCGAGACTGTCGAGAATATTTTGATACGGTCATTTCGCTTTAATAAAACCGTCCAGCGCTTATGGTTTTCATTGAAAATGTGAATTATAAGCATTGGCAATAACTTTTATTTGATTTTAATTTGATGCTTTGTTCATTTATATGGGACTGCCGTAGTGTGAAGCCCCTTTTTTTAAATTTTTAATAATAAAATCAAAAGTCTCTAAAAAGAGCGCAAAAAGGACCCTAACATGAATAATTTTTTTTAATTGAACAAAATAGACAGTAAAGATCATTTTTTTCAAGTTTAGAGGATAAAAATAGACTACCTCAGTCTAAACAATTATATATTAAAATAATATAATATTACACAATAACTCTTTTTATAAACTTCAAACAAAAAGTAAAATCACAAAATCACATAATCACTCCGGATTATTGAAAATGGTTTACATGCACATAATTAGTAAATGAATAAATTCAAATAATCAAAAAAAATTACAATAAATAAATCAATAAATAAAACTCCAAATCATTTCAATAAACATATCAACACTTGGAGAATAAAGTTTAATTATGTGATGATTCAGCCAATGAGTAGTGAGATTATAGATATCAAAACAACAAAAAGAACAGAATGATTTAGTAAAATCCTGGCCAAACCATCAATAAAAAAACGAGTCCTTACACCTTATAGGGTTGTTGTGTTGTGCTGACACATCAAGTTTACAAATTCAAATAGGACGAGGTCAGTTATACACGTGCGCTTGTCACCTCGGTATATCCTTAGAAATTATAAAATTAAGGGGAAGGGCTCATGCGCATATATTTAATTTTCGTAGCTTCCTACGATCGAGAGAAAGAAAACCAATGAGGTCCTTTCTTCTTTTTCTTCTTCTTCTTCACTACTCTTATCAGTCGCCAATGAAAGACAGAGAGATTCCGAGCTCCTTTATATGAGAGGGAGTTAGAGGCAAGACGTCTCTCCTTGATGATTTCAGGGTCGGTCACACTTTTACAATTTTTGGCGGAGAACGAGGAAACTTTATTTCTTTGATACTAAGATAAAAGAGAAAAAAAAGGCATTAATAACCAATATATCTGTTCAAAAACAGAGAAAGAGATAAAAATAATAATCAGGCCAGATTACCTATTCGTGGACCGAATTTTGTGGTCACTGCCACGGTCAATCCTTGCCAGGAATGTGCCTATAGGACGTCGGAAGACCACGACCAATCCATCTGTCCATTATTGGCAGAATTGACAGTCCTGCCTTGGACGTAAATAGGCGATTGTATAGGGCTAAATATATGATAAAAAAAACCGTAGTTTTGGCGAAGATTGTGTGAAGGTAGACGCAGTGGTGACCAATTAGCGTATAGGCTGTAAATTCCTCGGTTGATTTCGCTCGGGACCATGAAGTTCGAAAATTCTACAAATGGAAAGAGAAAAAAATAAAATAAGACAACCCTAAAAGATTTATAAAATATAACAAAAATTTCTTAAATCTTAAAAATAATAGGATGGACAAAATTAAAATACAATAGAGAGGAGTGCCGAATTTCACCCTGTGTGAAATTTCTGGTACGAAATAAAAAATGTTGTGTGTAGCATAAATCTGTAACATCACAGAAGTTATAATTCCATTACAGATTTCACAATAAAATAACAATAAAATTGATCTTTCCAGAACCAGAGAGAAAATAAATTCTCTATATAATTAAAGTCATATTCAAATCAATGAGTTCCGCAAAAGCATCATTTAATCAAAAGCTTTATAGTTGAATGTTTCAATTTGCAATGTCATCTAAATAGTTAAAGGACCAGAAAATATTTGATTTTTGAATTAAAAATAAAAGTGGACGAATTTAACGATAGAAATTCATTAACAATACGTTTGACGAATTCTTCTCAAGAGCTCTTTTTGGGACACGCATCAACGAGAGAAAATTTAATTAGAAGCTTTTTTAAAGGACATATATGAGGCAGAAAGCATACTTCCGTTGATATTTGAAATGCTTATATATCTCTACATTCTGCAAGGATTTTAATGTTTTTTGGAGTATGTTCCTGAAGTGGCAATTTTATGAGCGACTGAAGTGACATTCGTGCACCAAAAAGCAGGAATTAAATTTTTTCCTGAATTTGGAGACTCTCCTTTGCAGGGCTTCTCCCTTCATCTATTATAATTTCGACCTTTTAATTTGGAACATCAGCTGTCATACTTTATTGCAAAACTTTATATATTTGCTGAAATTGTCATTTTAGTTAACTCTGATTAATTAAATTTTACACTAACTTGCACATTGCGGCAAAGAGTTCTAAATTAAATTTTTTAATTACGTTCATTTTTTAATTAATTATTTATATTTTATTATTTTATTAATTTGAATGCAAATAATTAAAGAACTTAAATGATGATGAGTAAATTAAAATACGCAGTGACTCGAAAATACCCTTTAAATTAAATACTTTCTATGAGATTATTTAAAAAATATATATCATATACTAAATCATGAAACGGAATGTAAATTTACTAATTACACCTGTCGTTTTAAAAAAAACCTATAGTTTTGTTGTACTATAGGAGAATGGGCATTAAGAATAACATTAAAAATAATATTGTTTTTAATGTTATTTATTTAAGAAATCGAGCATTCAATAAAAAAAAGTAAATTTAAAAAAATCAATGTTTCGTTTTATAAAAAAAAATTGCCGAAACCCGGGATTGAACCGGGGACATTTAGATCTTCAGTCTAACGCTCTCCCAACTGAGCTATTTCGGCTGATATTATATTTTTCTTTAAACACTGTGAAATTTCGAGGAACACTGCTAATAGATTCATAAAATCGAAGATTATTGATTTAAAATAATGAATGAATATCGTAAAGATTACTATTAGGACAGAAAAAGCAAAATTTTTAATTAAAACTTCCTGATAATTTGTATAACCTCTGTAGAACAATTCCGTCGGTTTGCCGTTTGCGCGTCAATTTCATGATTCTTGAGTCTTGACTTGACTCGCTTGACTCTGCGTATTGCCCGCGAAATTCAAATTAGTTAAAGATTTCATTGACTATTTTTTACATTTTTTATGCACTTTAGTACTGATTATGGGAACTATACGAATCTGAATATAGTGCGAAGTCGTTTACTGTAAATTAGTAAAAAGTTATCAGTTCAATTATTAGTATCACAGAATCATTCGATTTAGTTTTTAATTATTCAATTAGAGATTAGACTAGCCAAAAGTAAAGCGCTTCTAATATTCCTGTTTTTAACAACCTACTTTATTAATGGTAATTTTCTATTAAAATTAAAATACTTAAAATTCAAGGAAATCTTTTTAATACATAGCCTTAATTATATAATTATATAATAAATCAATAATTAAATCTCTGGGAATAATGGGCGAGTGGTTTTTTGACCACAAGCATAACTATTATAATAGCTCTTTTATTATCCTGATAAATATAAAAATAGCACAGATCGAAGGACTCAAGCTCTGTAAATAACCCAAATTTCTCAAATTGCCTTGGGTCGAACATTTTCTTTTTTAAGATTGAAAATAGAAACTGAAAACAGAATAAGACAAAGCGAAAATAAGATTTGCAATTAAATCAACGTACAATTCCGTATAATTTATTGTTGGAGGTTATTATTTAAAAATCGGAGAACGGATTGTTTGAATTCATGGTCGCGCTGGCGGTAGAAAAAGTGAGATAGATTATTTAACTGTGAGAAAACAGGATGGAAGAGAGCGAGGTCGCCTGCTTGCTTCCGGCCTGAAGTTGTCTGGCGATTCAGCAGACTGCTGAAGTCGCAGTTCTCTCGCAAGTCGCAATCTCTCCAGTCGCTAGCGTCGCTAGTCGCTACTACATTCATTATTCATTATTTCATTAAATTAATTCATTATTTCATTTCGCGGATTCGCGATGACCAGTATTAGTATCGCGTTTGTCTTATCTAAGTGATGGTGTTTTGACGCGCGATTACTGCGAAAATTGCAGTATACCTGTCAAGATCCTCTTGTTTCCTTCAATCGCACTTTTGTAAATTCCTGTAATTATTCAGTTGACGAACAAATTAAGTAAATAATGGCGAATTTGAGACAAACCCCACTCACTTGCAGCGGTCACACAAGACCCGTTGTGCATTTAGCATTTTCCGATGTCACGGAATCTGGATACTATGTCATTTCGGCATGCAAAGGTAATTTTTCTTTTAGTGATATTAATCAACATTTTAATAATTTAAAGTGTTTCCAGTTTAATCCTTTTGTTTTGCATAAGTCTGGATCGAATATAACCAAACTTTTTGTGATTCTTTAATTCTCTGGTGAAGTTTGTTTCTCGTAGTATCAACTATCAAATTGACGCCTCAAGAGGCTTACTTCCTCGTAAATGTCTTTCCTGATGATATTTCCACATCCGATTATGTCTGGATTTTTCTTCTTTTTTTTTTGTTCTCTTTTTTAAACATGTGATTTCGATCGCCTCGATCGCCTTGGCCCAGTTCTCGGAGACTCTTCAAGGCTCAAAGGGGATTCGAGGCTGATCGTTGCGTGTAATCCACAATCACGATTTTCGATAAGAATCCTGCAGGAATTCTGTTAGGGACACTACATGACTTTAAATGGTATTACCCGAAGGCCAGTGAGAACACTGATTACTGGCTGACTTGCTCCGATCTGTCCGGGATTTTAATGATTCTGATACGACCTTGATACCGGACACGAGATTGAAAAACTCATTTCATGGCAACTGCATAATTTCTGCGTACAGTCAGTAATACTGATTTCTGATCAGCGTGACTAAAGTAATTCGAACATATGCAATACTTTCAAATGCGTGATTACCAATTCAATGCATTTTGATTCCATCAGATGTTTACTTTCTACGATTGGAAGATTTATTGCCAACTCAATTTGATTTGTGATTGATTTCAAGATTATAATATAGTTAAATTTTCGATATTCAGCTTAGAATATACTATTTATAATAAGAGTGAAGTGTTTGCACTCGTACATTCGGTTTACAGTGATACTTCTGGTTTTTACTTTGTTAATTTGTTTTGGAGATTAAATTAAACTTAATTTTCAAACAATAACTTTGCAAAAATAGATAGTAATTTTACATTTTCCTGGCCAATTTACTGTTTAGATTTACTCAAAAATCGTTTAATACATAAAACTGTAAAAAAAATGATAAATTTATTCCCATGACTCGTGAAATCGCTTAAAAGTACTTATTTCTTAATATTCCATAAAATATTTTTAAATCACCTAAAATTACTTAAAATAACATAAAATGTGGTTAAATCGCATAAAGTCTAATGAAACCTATTTAAATCCAATCACATTACATCCAATCCCTTAAGAAAATGTAAAAATGCTTTATTTTGAACAATTCTTATTTATTTTTAGATGGTAAGCCTATGTTGAGACAAGGTGATACAGGAGACTGGATCGGGACGTTCGTGGGTCACAAGGGGGCAGTTTGGGGAGTTGCATTGAACCCTCAGGCCACCCGGGCAGCAACTGGAGCTGCCGACTTCAATGCAAAGGTTTGGGATGCAATAAAGGGCGAAGAAATTCACTCTTTTCAACAAAATCACATTGTCAAGTCAGTCAACTTCAGTGCCGACTCAAATTACCTATGCACTGCCTCTAATGAGAAGCTCATACGCATTTATGATCTCAATAAACCAGAAGCAGCACCACAGGTATAGTCTCAAAAAAATATATCCAAAAAATAATATTTCAATTTGACTGTCAAGAAACTTGATTAATATTCCGGTTGTTACAAATTGAAACCCAGGGTGAAAGGCCTCCGTCAATCATACATCAACTTTCTCTTTCTAGGTATTTTCAGGCCATACGAGCGGCATTAAGCACGTTACCTTCTTTAACAATGACACGGCTCTAATTTCCTGTGCAGATGATAAAACGTTGCGAGTCTGGGATAGAACTAGTGGCCAAGAAACAAAAAGATTAGATTTCCCAGCTAGTCCCAGCTCAATGGAGGTTTCTAAAGACGGGAAAATAATCACCACCACGCATTCTAACATTGTATCTTTTTGGGACAGCAAGGAGTAAGTTAATTTAGAATCAACTAGCAAAAATTTACTAGGCATTACCCGGAATTTTAAGACGCTTCAAGTGATTTTAAGGAATTTCAAAGTATTTTAAAAGTGTTTTTAGAGATTTCATTTGATTTTAAGGAATTTCAAGAAATTTCAAGTGAATTTAAGATCATGTATAAGACACAAAAGATTTCTATTTACTTTAATGAATTTTGAAAGGATTGCAAGAATTAGATTTTAAAAAATATATTTAAGAAGGTTTTAAAAAACATTGAATTTGTTCGGAAACTTTCTCAAAATAGCTTTAAAAAATGTATAAGGTACTCTTTAAATTATTTCCATGAGCAATAACCTATGAGATCTTGTACCCTTGAAAATTCTACAATTCTGAATCACAATGAGTTAAAATTACAAACGTTTAATCATGTACGGCTATCCATTGCGACGACCCTGGCCTATTAGGAAGCAAACTTGTTTATTTCATATCGCTTCAGTGACAAGTGCTCAAATGATGAATCTTTTAGAACTCTACTTCCTTTTACCTTCGAACTAAATCATTCCTCGCCTTCGATACTTTTATCCTTATTTAATCTTTCTTTAAAATTACAGATTGACCAAAATACGAGAGTATACCGTTCCCACACAAGTCAATAGTGCAAGTTTGCATCCGGACTGTTCTATTTTTGTTTGTGGAGGAGAGGATCTCAAAATGTATAAATTTGATTACAGCACTGGCACTGAAATTGGTAAGATATTTAAATAAAAATTGTAATTTCTTTTTCAGTTTGTTTGATAAAATTGGGAATATTTTTTGCAGAATCATTTAAAGGACATTTTGGACCAGTCCATTGTGTAAAATTCTCTCCAGATGGGGAACTGTACGCAAGTGGTTCAGAAGACGGTACCTTAAGACTGTGGCAGACAATAGTAGGTAAAACATATGGTTTGTGGCGATGCATCGAGCAGCCAGCGATCCAAGAAAACAATGCAGTGCTGAACAACAAGCAAGAAGTTCCTGCCAATTGAATCTGAAAAATTACCTGATATTAAATTTTTGCACCTTCGTGAAATCGAATCTATTTGCCTTCGAACCTGAGGATAGCAGGTTAGAAAACTAAGTCAGGGAATAGATTTTGTACAATGTACTGTGTCGAAATCCTTTGTAAATATTTAATAGACGTTTCGACAAATGCCGGTGTTATTTATCTTTCGTGAATATCCAAATCCACCAAGACTTTCATTTTACACACTTTGGTGAAGACTGTGCTTCAAAAAGCAATTTGAGACATGAGGAAGAACGACTATTTATTACAAACGATTAAAAATAATCATTAACATTTATTAAAGTTACACATATGATGTATTATATTACAAAATTACGTAGAGGTGTAATGAGAAATAAAGTTTTGAAATATACGTCGTACGTGACTACAGCGAACGCTTTTCTTTATACAGGTATAAAACGTCATTACTAGCTAGAGATTTTCTAGAACTTCTGGCAGTATCGTAGGTGCTTTTTTGTAAAAAAAAAAAGCGAGATCACCATCGTCACCATTCTCACGTGAAACTAACATCTCTTAGAGTACCAAAGAATTGACCTTATCATCTATATTTACATTCCTGCAGGTACACTCTTTACTTTCTTTTGTTGTCTCGAATGCACTACTCGCGTATTCACATCCACCATTAATCTTGGACCTCGATGTCTTTTTTGCACAGTTATTATTTAAATTCCTGCGACTTCAGATCGTCAGCAGGTTACGACTCAGAGAACTGACTTTTGATGCTGTTTCGTCTGGTGGACGAAAAGTGTCCAGGGAGAAAAAGAGGACAGTTGACAGGTAAATTTTTAAAACTTGCAGTTTTTAACCAACAAACTGCGAGAGGTCTGGTAGTTTGAAGCCGTTGAAAGTAGCAGGTGTTAGTGAACCTCGCAAACTACTTCTTTGTTGATTGAAACCTGGGAATCCACTATTTGGTGTTGTGAATTGTAATCTTGATGAAGATTCGGTTGCTGCTAAAACGAAACCACATTGTGCGGTGCAGACGTCATCTCGCAATATAGCTTCCCTGGAAGCTTCTCTTAGAAGTTGATTGCAGTCAGTTACTCGCAAGGAAGCACACTGAGTCTGAAATGAAAAATAATTTAACGTTATTAAATCTTTAAAAAAATATTTTCAGGTTCCTGACATGTTATAATGTATATCAGTATCTTATAATGAAATTAGAATGTCATGCCAGTCAAGAAATTACAAAATATTTTGAGTTATTTCTAAAGATTTCAAAGAATTCAAGAGATTTAAAGGGATTTCAAAAGTTTTTAAGTGATCTCCAAAGATCACTTAAAGATCCAAAAGATCAATAGTTAGAAAAAATATTTCTTACTCCTTCAGCAGTGCAGATACAACTACTGCAGGGTGTGGGGAATCCGGATTCTCCAATAGCGACATTTCTTCCTCCAATTTGACAACCATGTCTGGTTTCTCTCCACGCGGAGAAGTCCATATGTGGCATAGAACTGCAAGGCACTCGGGGATTCAAGAAGTTGCTTGGCAGATCGAAAGCTGCCCTTTGCATTTCATTATGCTGGTCCATGTTTTCGCACATCACTTTAGAAAGAGTAGTTTTCCTAATTTCTGATAACTGAGGCTCGGTAAACCTGAGATTAGGATCATCAGTTTCGTACCAGAATCTATCGCACTTCCTCGACTGTCTGAACTGAATAGCAATGATACAGGCAAATGTTGGACCCACGAGACCACCTTGAAGAGGCCTTTCGCTCATACCACCAGGGAACAGATCAATGTCATCCACAGAGGCATAAACTCTCTTCATTCTTGCTATTACCTCCGGAGCCATTTCTCTAGATAGATCTTCAAATGTGGATGCTCTCTTCAGATTACAAAGAGCTCTGTAATTATTATACGATGGGATGCCGTGGTCTCTAGCTCGCTGGATATTCAAGGCTATCAGATCGACACCAGAGTGAGGAATTTGGTGATTTTCGAAAAGATGATTCGTCACTTCTCCGGTGATAAATTGATCGAGGGTTTCCATGGGCGTGGCAACAAGACCTCGAAGCATTTCATCGACCATTCCTTGTTGATAAAGCATATCAACATTGAAGAAGCCATCTCGCAAGAGAATTGGAGGATCAATGGTTTGGTAGTTTGAATCCATTCGAGGAAGATGAGGTCGCAAGAGGGAGTGACCAATTCTATAGGCAGCAGCTGCAAATTCGTTTAAAACGCTGGGGTTACAAGTAGGAGAATATTCCTTGTGATATCCTTGTGGCAGAAGTTTCAATCCATAAAGACTAACGGCGTTCCAACCCAAGATCCTGGGTAGGAACTCGTTGTAGGTGATGTGCTGCAGCATCGCACTGATGATGCGACGAGTCTCCTGGAAGAGCTTCTCATGATCCCAGTGTGGATTGACTTGCCTGAGTCCTTCCATAATCCTATTATGTTCTCGAACCCACATAGTGTGCATTACTGTCAACGCAGGTTGTTCTGAAGCTCGTCCATCTCCTCCAATAAAGCAATATCCTGATCTTGCCTTGCACTCTGGATGAGTTGCAGACTGAGGTAAAAGATCTTTTCCACGATTTGGATGACTCGTGATGTTCATTCTACCGTTGAATCCTCTCAGCAAATTACAAATACAATTATTTTCTCCATAAACAACTGAAGCATCCAAGAAGGCTGTGTTTTGATTAACCTGCTCCCTAGGACCTAAGTGTTGCTGTCCAGGGAGGGATCTCATCGAAGGAAAGCAGAGTCTCGCCCCCGTAGAAACATTCACAGTTGGATAAAAGTGATCACCAGGTGGAACTGGGAAGGGATTGCATTCAGGATGGACTGTCCTTGCAGAGTCACAAGATCTACAACTAGGAATAGACTCAGCAAATCCTTTATGAATAGGTGTCATCGTTAAGTCATGATCAATAAACTGAGCATATTGCATGACCATTAGAGTATATCTATTGTGCAAATTAGAAATATCAGGATGAATTACAGTAGAAATAACTCTAGGATTCGGAAGTGGTGATCCAGTAACGGAGGAAATTCTAGGTTTAGAAACACCATCTTCGTAAACTGGAGGTAGCAGTCTTGCAAAAGTCGTCAGAGATTTTCCCAAGTTTGGATTCCTCAAGTTGTTACAGTGACCTGAGAGAGTTCTGTAAGGAGTATTTGGGTCGCATGCAGATTCGTCAACAGGACAATCGACTTCTTCGTGATTGGTAGCTTTTTTGTTAGGAATCAATCCCGAAACGTCGACGTTTTGAAGAATATCTGTAAAGTCACTGCTCGGGAAACCTAAAATATTATCTGGAGAATCAAAAGCTTGCCTCTTCCTTCTACGACGAAGACCCTGAGGGCCATTTATGATTTCGTTAGTTGCCAATTCATAGAGAATCGAAGAATTAGCCAGTAAGAGAGCATCTTTATTCGCCTTTGAGAAACTGGCTGCGGTTCCAGCTGGAGATTTTGGATCAGCATATTTTTGTTCCATCCAGGATTTGTACTCCAGTTGTTTCCTCAGAGTCAAATCTTCCTGAGCTTTTTTCAAGGCAGCAGCAATCACTTCTGAACTGATTTCTGGAACGATTTCAGCGGCTTCAGTGGTGCTCATGAAGTTGTCGATGATTGGAGAAGGCATTGGATCCTCATTCCAGGCACTGACGTCGAGAATGTCGTGCTGATTGCAGATAATTCGAACGTTCAAGTACGGATCTTGTTGGAAGAAGGATTTATGTTGTATCCTAGTCATCTCAGTATTTGCGCACAGGATTCCAGCAAGAGAGACTTTTCGAATTTCCGAGAGTTGAGCGGGCGTTAATCCAGAAGGCGGAATATCATTTTCGTACCAGAACCTGTCAGAGTTCCTTAGTTTTACAAATTGCTGTTTCAGAAGACAGACAAACGTTGGACCAACAGCTGCACCTTCTTGTGGGATTTCAAGGATTCCTCCGAGGAGAAGGTCAATGTCTTCAACTCGATTATAAATATCTGCAAGAGATCTAGCATCTTCTGGCCGCATGATTTGCTCCAGTGCTGTGAAGTTACGGATCTGAAAAAAAGTACGGGTGATTTATGATTTAGTTTAAAAAGAAATTTGTCTACCTTATTTTGAGGAAGCTTAAAAATATTATACTGCATATATACCTGCATACTGTTTCCAGAGCAATGAGAGACGAACTCCACGTATCCAGGAACTCCATGATCCCTGGCTGTGTGAACGAGAAGAGCACTAGGATCCCAATATGGGAAAACAGACTGTTGAGCACTGATGTCCAGACTAACATGATTAGCGGAAGCAGTGAGGTGTCTATCCAAAGAATTATCATTGTGTGAAGAGATAGAAGTCAAAGCCTGTAAAGCTGCAAGCGCTACAGCATCCAGAGCACCACCTCTATTGGTAGAAGAATATCCAGAATAGTATCCACTTGTAGCTGGTCTCAATTCAGGATCAGAATAAGCAGCTTCTCCCAAAACACTCGGTACATATTCATTGATAGTGACATGTTGGATTTGAGCAACAACTGCTCTACGAGCTTCCAGATATAGTCTTGATTCGTCCCAGTGATTATTTTCCAAGGATAACTTATCAGCAATCCTGTTGTGCTCCGAAAGCAGAGCCAGGTAAAGTTGACCTAGGGCGGATTCTGATTCTTTGCAGATTTCGCAAGCTGAAGGATCCACCTTGCCGTGACTGTAAGTTCTCAATTTGTGCAGCTTCTCATCCGTATTTCCATAAAGGTCTGAGCCATCCAGATATCCGGAAGCTCCATTCATCTGTTCTCTGTGTTCGAACCGGCAGATGTGAGCGCTGAGGGTAGGCACGTTGCGGTAATAATTGAGACATGATCCTGAGTCATTGAAGACCTCGTAACATTCTGGGTGATTTGGAGTATTAGAGCAGCAGTTTGTCTGCCTTTGGGGATGGATTGGAGACGAGATATCCCGAAGCAACAGCTCGGTCCAGATTCCGGTAAGACTTGTGAGACCCTCGTGAAGACCCTCAGGGTTTAGCCTACTTCTTACCCTCGAAACTGCGTCCAAAGATGATGGAAGAGCGTGACTGCTCACCGACTGCCTTGGGCTGCTGATACCTGTGAATAAGGTGAGTATTGAATATATGTAGATTGACGAGTACACCTAGTACTTAAGTGTACGTATAGGAAACTTTGCTTAGGCTATATTGAATGCCTCTAGGGGAACTTCTTTATTGACGAGTTTCTTTTTTGGTGACCTACTATTAAAAAGTGATTCTAACACTTGATTTCATATCTTTTGGATCTATATGCATATTTTTAAAATAAGAAGAGGCTAATTTAAAAAAGGGTTTACAGACACAGGTGATACGAAAATTATTTTAATCCCTCTGGTATTGCGAAATAATTAATTGAACATTCCACCTGTTGCTTCTGCATAAAATGTTAGGAAACGATCATGGAAGGTGATGCAACTTATAAGAAATAGAAGATAATTATTTATCGATTTAAATACTTTTATGGCTATGGATAAATGTACTAGGAATCACCCAATAACAATTATGAAACTAAAGAAGCTACAATCATTTACATAATTTTATTACTCATAAAAATCATTGCTAAAATAATACTTTGAAAAATTTATCAAAAAGACTTTAATCATTTAGAAATGTTATTTATTTGGTGTTAATTTAAATATTTAAATGGAAACTGAAATGTTTTTAACTTTGAAGTACCATTAAAATTAAACTCACGAAAAAAGTTTAAAATTTTGAAACATGGTGCTAAATTTAATTTCGAGTTTTAAAAACTTCTAAATACAATCACCTGAATAAATTGGATAATTATAGTTCTATAAAATGTTAATACATAGTTGGATTGCATGGAAACATTGTACGTAATACCTCCCACATATGCTCACATACTCTCACCGATTATCAGTGCTCGACCCACAATTAGATACCCACCGTCATAAATCAGTTGCAGTCGAAGTTGTTACGTTAATATCATTATTATTATGTTTCCAGCATTACACCCACGCGGAAGAAAATACCTAATAAATATAATAGTCTGCTTACAATTATAAAATTTCTCCATTTCCGCATTTCCATTTCTACTAAATTAGAACGTTCTTGATTTTAGGCTTCACTTTCTTCACAATTGTCAGTTGCAATAAAAATATTGAGATGAAGAGGATTGTTCTAGATCTTTCTGATATGACTTTATTTATGTAATTTGGATCATTTACTTTATTCGAGAAAGGTTTCCTTAGGGGAAAAATGCTGGTAAGTGTGAGCCAACTACTCTAGGTCTTTCAAATATTTAAAATTTCGTGAAACTTTGATGATTTCTAACTAGGCCATAAATTCTTTTGGTTCCAAACTTTTCTCTATTTTCAGGTCAGCGTCAGCATTCGCAAGGGAACAAGTGAAGGTCGAAGCACCACTGGCCAGGAAGCCAGAGACTGGCATCACTTTCTTCGTTCTTCTCACTTTCATATTTTCGTTGGGATTCGTTCTTCTACACCAGCTGTCTCTTCTTCCCCTTTCTCTCAAGTTCTTTAGGGACAGATCCTGTTACTTCACAAGGTAATTCAGAGCATTCCAAAAATAATAAGAAAAAGACACATGTTCTTATGTCATCAAAATCAGAAAGTTATCCAATTTCATATTTAAGCAATTTTTCAAATTATTATTAAAAGAGGAAATTGTACACATTTCTGAGTTAATGAATTCAATCTGAATTAGTAAGAATTTGATTAATTGAATTAGTAGCCTTACTTTTGACTACTTTAAATTAGTCATTTTTACACTTCCTACTAAATGTAAGTTAAATGTAAGTAAGTTACCTCTTGCATTTTTTAAGGGATTTAGTTCGTTGAAATAGTAAGAAACTACGATTAATTAGTAAGGCTTATCTAATTCAAATTGAGAGAGCAAGTTGTGTTCAAACTGTTCATAACTTTTACTTTTGTTTTAAGGAGACTCATTTCTCAACACAATGGCGATGAGTTGTTAAAGTGTGCATGACGGGCCGGGAAAATAAAATTTTCCAGTAATTTAGTCAGTTCGCTAATCCGTTACAGTTATTGTGTGTAATAACAGTCGTAACAAGGGATAGCAAGTGGCAAATTATTATTTATACACATCGCTTGTGGCGCAATATCGCCAACTCTCTATTTCACCGGCGTAGCGGTGCCTTCTGCATGCTAATTCGCCTTTTCTAATCGAAACCTCGTGCTCGCTGCTCAACCTGAGCTCGAAATGGGCCTGTGCCTATGTGCGCTTAGAGCGTGTTCCAATTTTCACTTTCCACTCGTGACCCTCTAAATGATCGTCCATCGCCTCAACAAGCACATATGAGACATCAGATGAGCATGAGCTCAGAGAAAAAATTAAAAGAATGCACATTGCCCATATAAGTAAAAGTCTCTTCACCTGTCTGTTTGTCTCCACATTTTGCTTTCTTTCTAAGCCTTTTGAGTGTCTAGCAATTCAAGACTCGTCGAGAAATTTCTTCCAGTCTCTCTAATCACTTTTCTATATTAAAAATTCATTTATAATCGCTCTATAGCAGAGGGCAAAAATTGCATAGACACTTAATAATATTCAAGTACAAAAGAAGTACAACAATTAAAAAATGTTCTCAATTTTAAGGCATTACATTACATTTAATTAAGACCATAGAGAAAATGCATTTTAGCAAGTAGATAACCGTTCCTTATCGTTTTCTTTACGCTTATCTGCTACGAACAATTAATTCTAATTATTAGTTTTTTAATTTTGATGTTTGAAAACCTGAAATATGGTTATTACAAGCGCCAAGTCACGTGACTTATACAAGGGATTCTCCGAAATTTATATGGTTTCTGACTGTAAATTGACTTACTTAGGTAACCTTAATAATTGGATATAAATATTATAATTATTATAGCAAGGATTTTTAGTGATTAAGAGGAAAAAATTACCCACCATCAGAGTAGGCAGGTGCCAAAAATTTAAGATATGGAGATCCTCTGGCACCCCAGGCAGGATGCCTCACATTATTACAAGCACCGGAAGGTGTTCTGTACTTGCTCGGTGGGCAAGGTCTTTCAGATGATGTGCATGGTTCCCTATTTTCTTTCAACCTATCTTGCAACCTGGAAAAAAGAAAAAAAAATCAGTCCAACCCTGACTCGAAATTCCCCCGAAAAAAAAAATTGCTAACAATAATCAATTTGATAACAATCAGCAATTTGATTAATTATCAAAAATATTTCTAGCCTTGCAATTCAGATGAACCGCGACAAACTTTGAGTGCAATTTAATCCGTAACTCTCATTGTTCGTTGAATCGACTTCCGCGTATTTTTAATAACTTTCTTTTTCCCACAAATGCGAAACACTTCCTAGAATGGTTAGTTCCCTATCACAAAGAATCGATTTTCGATCGCAAAGGTCATTCAACCATATATTTATTATTCAGAGTCGTCAATACATTTTTACTGCACTCATATAATAGTATTATTGTGGAACCGATCAAACTTTTTATTTACTGCATCTATGTTAAATGGAAATCAGGAAGCTGATCTTAGATTTATAAATTTGTTTTTTGTATATTTTAGACTTTAGAGATTTACCACAATTCACTAAAGACAACTAAGAATAGTGATACACGAAAAAAGTCGAGAAAAAATACCAATCTTGTATTTTCCTTGTCAAATCTCGCTCGTATCTATCACTAAATTAAAAATCTTTAAAACCTTATAAGTAGATCAATCTTTCTTATTGTTAGTGTATGTTCCAAACGTGGCAGTAGTTAAATCCAGATATAGTCAGCCGAACAAGTAGTAGAGCTTTTACGACAACACTTCGTTCTTTCTCTATCTTTCTAACTTTCAAAGCATACAGTAATAAAAAAAAACTACTAATAAAAAATATCTCAACAATTGAAAAATATTGATAATTTTTCACTGTTAATTTGTGACTTTTCCGTCTTGGAAAATGAGTAGTTTCTCTATGATATGAACTGCTGATCACTCTAAATTACCACTTAAAATTGACTCACAATCCATAATTGAATCTTCACAAAATTCTATGATTTATAATATTAATGAGTTAATTAACGTAATGTATTAAAGTAGTAATGAAACATGATTTCTGATAGCTATAATTTTATCGCTCCAATCTTGTATTATCGTCTCGACGGTTTATTGCTCCTTTTTTTTTTAATAATGCATAGTTCGAGTTGTGACTTTTACTTTCATGGTCGCAGAAAGAACAACTGCAGTCTACCCCCCGTTATTCAGTGCAAGAGCGAGAAAGATTTCTCGTCCAATAATTATAGGCCGGATCCCCTTTCCTCGACCTCGTCCCCAACAGCCAATTTATTACTCCTATTATTGCAGTTGCACTAGTACCTACTGCCATATTTGCCACTGCTACGACCGTTACTCCCATAACCATTAGAGACGAGAACAGGCGCCAGGAAACAAAATTTAACCCGTTTGTTTCCTCACAATTTTTACTTTTTCAAAAAAAAAATGTGAGAAAAAACGGGATTATTTAAATTTGCTCATATGGTAATTACCATATACCCTTAAAACGAAAACTACTTACTCTTTAAAAAAATGGCAAATGGAGAATTTGTAGATCTTTTTAAAATCAACAAGTCTCTTAAAAATATTTACAATTTCTACAGTATGTACAATCTACCATTTTTTAATTATTATAGAATAAGTATAATTTTCGTTTTAATCGTGAAAAATGTTGATAAAAATTATTTTAATTATATAATTTACTGAAACTTTGTATCACAGAGAATCGTCTATTTTCAAGACTTACTTTTGTTATTTTATTCTAACTCCAAAGTCCATTCGCATTTAGTCAGACCTTGTAGGAAACATTAAAGGATCTGGTTTTATTTGATCTTTTAGCTTGCCTTATCAAGAATCTTCTCTTTTTTTTTTCTCTTTTTTTTTACCAGGAAGGTGGTATAGAACCATGACTAATTCAATTAAGTCAAAGACCTTCGTAGAATTAGACGGCCGTTTGATGAGTAAGAGAATTCGAATAAGCGTAAATTATCATTTTCAAATTCTCATTGCTTCTCATTAATTGTATTTTTCTAAACTAATATTTCTATAAAATTCTGGAATTTCATTTTATAATGTAATCTTACCAAGTCTTCGATTGGCGAGCGAATCTTTCAGCCTCGACAGCAACTCGTGCTCTGGCCTGCAGATCATGGTCCACCCCATATACGTATTCTGCAAGAATTTGAAAATAGTTGGTTTATTTTTGGAGGAAAATTTAATAAGGCTGTAAGATCATTCCCATGGGGTAAAAGTTATGTCAGTGGTGGAAAATGTACTTTTTGAGTTTCCACAACCAAAAAATCTATTAAAAATGTATCCATTTGTAACTTTAATTAATTATGAACAAATAAGTAATAAAATAAATGAAATAGAAATAAAAGTGGATATTTTTATTTAAATTTCATTTGAAAGTTCAATAAATAGGTTAAATTTTAGACAATTAAATATGATGCAAATTTACGCATGTGTAATAAGAAAAGCACCGTGGTGATTACGTTAACTAGACTCTTACTCGAAATTATTTTATTCTTGCAACTGTGATTCCATTCGAGTCGGTCAAAAGTCGTGAGAAGAGCCTCACTATTGTTCCAGGATTATGCAATCTAAGATCATCCTCTCTATAACCACTGACGTAATTCTTTTCACTCCCAGTAAACAAAAAGTCTTCCGAGCGATATGATACATTTCTTTTAGGAAAAATGTTCCCTTTATCGCAATTAATTTACATATATCAAACTTTTGACATTCCTTAAAGTGACTTGAAATATTTTGAAATTTTTTAAAGTAATATTATAATTATAAAGTTATATTATAATTTAAGAAGCAGCTATTATTACAAAACTTCCCTTAAAACAAGATCTCAGCTTTTCTTATAAATTAATAAAATATTAGACAACATAAAACTTGTTAATAATAATTACCCGAAAGATTAATTTGATCAATCGCAGAGGAAAGTGCTAGGGCTGCACAAACCACAGTCAGGAGTCCTAAGCTGGTCCTGAAACATAATTAATTTCATTCATCGATAAGTAGAATTCTTCTGTAAATTGTGCATGAAATTAAAACATCTAATTTGGATTTGCTTTGCCTAATAAAAAGAATTCGATTCCTACAATTTTTTTTAACACACACATGACAATAAAATATAAATATTTAATATACTATATAAATGCTTGGTATGATTGGTAATATGCGATTAGTTAGCGAATATGAATAAAACCTAGATACTTTCTCTGCAAGAGAGTCGTAGAAGACAGAGACACAAATAATCGAACAAACATAATCCGTTATTGGAATCGGTTTTATTCTCCGATCGTTCCAAGATATGTGTCATGAATTAAATTACTATCTTCTCATAAGACTTAAAATATAGCCTATATACCAGTAAAAAAGGAACTAAAGTCTTATAGAAAAGCTTTTCTTCTGTTTAAATGATAATTATAAATATTAAAACTCCTTCAACCCAAGGAACTGATTTGCATAATAACGAAAATTTTCTCTTCAATAGATAATATACATATAAAATAATATATTATCTATTCAACTATTCAAAATTCATGTTTTATTCTCTCATCCTTTCTTTCTCGAATCACCTATCAACGTCGAATACAATTTTATTGCTATAATCGCGTAATCGTAAAAATCGGCTTTTGTTTGTTGAAAATTAAAACATTAAAACATAAAGCATAAAGAAAAACTATTAGCATATAGATATTTCTTCCTTTTATAGTAAAAGATGTTAAGGTATATTCTCAACAGTAATGAGTCACGCAATTAATTTTTATTGCTTTTTTTTAAACAATTATTCCCCGGGAAAGGAAACCTCTGTTATTCTCGAGATTTCTTAAGATGTAGGAATTTTCTATTCTACAATTGTTTACTTTTGTGCATTATTATATTTTTACACAATATGTATCTAAGAACCAATGCTACATAAATAGGAGAAAAATAATATTTTTCTTCTCTAATAAGGCCCATGTATCAGTAATGCCATTTCTACATTTATTTTTAAAATATCGAGTTTTGGAAATTTCTAAAACTAAAGTAAATCCACTAAGAAGTTACCTTTATCTGATCGAAAATATTTACATTTATTTATTTAAGAATTTTTCAACTCGATATCTCAGTCAATAGCGTAAATGTAAAAATCACATTTAAAAATTTTGATCTACAAATTTTCATAGCTCTCTTTTAAAAATATTGTCTTGATTCTCAGAAACAATTTTACACATGAGAGAAATTCTCGGATTATTTTCTCCTGTGAAATGTTTGATTGCTGAGCAGATAAACTTTTTTGCTTCAAGATTGAGAATCACTGGCTAAGCGAACTTCAACTTTCATCCTCGTCCAACGAATATTACGACGCAAGGCTTCGACAATTAATTGAAAGGAACCCTTGTAATTTGTTTGTAACCTTTCACTACCATGATGGTTATTATTGTTAAAATTGGGCAGGTCAAATGATTTGGTAAACGAAAGTTTACTGCTTCGCTACTCAGGATTGTGTATCCTTCATGCACGAAAGTCAATTCGTGTGAAATCATTCGAAAGTGCAAGTACTGCTCTGAATTGTTGTTTTGACATTGATATCATTTCATCATACAATTTATATATATATATATATAACTTAGTGTCTGTATGTGTGTTCTAAATAGACCTCCGCACCTTTCAGCCTGTCAAAACCAAATTTTGCAGGGCGGCATAACTTGAAATCTTCTTCATTTGTGTGAAATCCTTAAAAAAAAACTTTAAAATAACCTAGGATCATTTTTTTTAAATTCCCTACATCCTTTTTAGGGATTTAGGGAAATTCTGGAAACTTAGGGATCTCTGAAAAATCCTTATGGATTACTTTTCGGAACTCTTTTAAAAATCTCTTGAAATCATTCAATAATTCTGTAAACCTGGTGAAATCTCTTAAAAATTCTTAAACTCAATTTCCAAAAGCCATTTTATCCCAAATTCTTCCAATGGAATTTAAATAATGTGCGTACTCTTCAGGGAAGTGAACAATTGATATTTTGTTTCTTCTAGAGCAAAATTGATTTGAATCAATTATTGATAATATCTGGTAGAACATTTTTGTCGAGGCACTTTTACTTTTACGGTATTCGATCGATAAAAATACGAATGCGGATGTTTGTTGTGCTGGGTGTTAAAAAGTTGGCAGCCTCGACTTTTAATGATTTACAGACGAGTAGCTAGTAGGAAGGTGGGCTTGAATGGGCCTCAGGCTAAATAGAATCGAGACGAGAGACCAAGTCCAGGGACTTCCATAGCCTCAGGACTCATATCTCTTGTCTTTTATACTAAATTTCTTTCGATAAGTAGTTTAGTAAAAGAGTTCTGTTTCTATAGGTTCAACAGTTTTTACTTTATTCTTTAAATTGCCACGTGAATTATTTCCTCGAGCTATTTTCCAAAAAATATTAACCTTTAATTATTGTGCATAAATAGAAAAAGGATGTTAGGTTCCCGCTTTAAATTTGTACAACAGACTTCTTTGTGAACACATTTTTGGGATGGAGATGTAAGTTAATTAATTAGGGTCTTCTTTGTGTCATTAAAAGGTTAAACTTTCACGAGATTCCTTTCAGTGTTAGCGAAAGTGAGTTCGATAATGCAAATTTACTAGGTTAAAACAATTTTAGAACTCGTTCAATTTACATACATCTCGTCTTATTTTTTAATATTCTCTGTGTCATTGTCCATAATTAATGATTTTGAGCCCATCAGCCATAGAGTTAAGATTAGAACGATCGAAGTTTTACTTTCACTGTATGGTAAAAGAAGTAACGAAAATAAAAGACTAGAGATATGCATAAAGAAATAAAAAAGAGAATAAAGATAAGGAAGATTAAAGAATAAAGCACTTTCGAACGAATTAAGGCTTATGAAATTAAGATCAGTGAAAGTTATTTTATTTTCATCTTAGGCGAAAGAATCAAATTGTTTATAAGGTTGTCGCGTTTGAAAGAAAAATTAACAAAATATAGAATAACCATAGTTCTTAAATGAAAATGGATTCAAGCTTTCTGGACTAATTTGGTTGTAAAAAAAATTAAATTATATGCAAATGAAACATTCATTTATGATTCGTCGCGGTTATAAGGCTTTTCTTAAGCAAATGGAAAGGCGTGAGATTTGAGAGACATCGCCTTGGCTTTGAGTTTGTGGTCTTCATAAATAAATTTATCTTTGCACGTACGAACCTCTCATTTTCTCGGTTGGAAAAAGTATAGTCCATCTCGAGAGTAAAAAGAGTAGTTTTCTTACTTTTTCTAAAGTGTAACATTTTTTACTTTTTTTTTATTTTCATAGCTTTTTTTACTTTGTAGTCTCTCAATCTGAATTTATTATATCACATTATTCTTCGGTTTTGTATTTTTCATTTTGTAGATGTAAAAAGTCTAAAAGTTAAGTAAGTTTTAATTATTCAATTAGACTAGCGAAAAGTAGAGCACCTCTGATATCCTTGTCTTTTATAATTTTCTTTATTAACTAATTCAGAAGTCAAATATGAGACTACTAATTGAATTGGTCAAATTCTTACTAATTCAGGTTGAGAAAGTATAAGCAAGCCGAAATTATAAAACTTTTTTGTACCTTTTTGAAGGTAGGATTACAGCAAGAGATTTTGGATGAATGAAGAAAATGTAGAAGTAAAATTAAAGTTGTAAATAGAAAAGGAATTAGAAATGGACAGTAATTTATCAGTCGGCAAAATGCGTGGCGCTTACGTGCTTAAGCTAAACTCACACGAGACGTGGGGCTCGATAATAATTCAGTGTCAGTGGGTCAACGGAACCAGGAGAAATCTTTCTTCTGGTTCCTCTGATTGATTTTCAACGAGCCGCCTCTTTTTTATAGATTTTTAAAATTATATATACGATATTTGTTCATACTTATTAATGTTTTATGAATAATTAAATATATGGGTTAAAAATTAATACTAATGAAGGGAAATTTAGAAGATTTAAACATAATAGTTTCAATAAATTTTGCAATGAAAGAAAATAAAATTGTTCCAAGAAAAAGTTGGAAAAAGTTTAAACTAGATGGAAATATTTTGATAGGTTGGTCAAACGACCTTCTGTGTGACCAAGTTTTCATCGGTATTTCTCAGTTGAAGTCCCAGACCACTTTCACCTGTGAAGCGCAGCACTTCCTTGAACGTCTCTTTCCATTGCGGTTTATTGCCTGCGATGGAATTTAATGCAAACCCCATTCATATCACACATGTCTTTTTTTCGACACACTAACACGTGTTACGTATCCAGATAAAATGTTTTGCCTCATTATTTAATAAGTTCTAAAGCAACTTGAATCTATTTTTTTCGCGAATAATATAATTTAAAAAATTGCATTATGTTAGGTAAACTCTTTTCCTTCCAATAAACTTCTTTCATATCAAGCCACTTACTCAGTTTACGTTAATTGTATACTTTCCTTACAATAAATTATAGCCACTGTTTAAAGCAAAATATATAAAAAGGCAATTAACATATATATTAACCTGCTTTTTATACCTTACTCATGCCAACGAAGAAAGTGTCAAGTCTAGTTTTATAAATTCATTTTTTTTATTTCAGCTGTCATCAGGAATATCAAAGCATTTTAAAGAAATTGTATTCAAGAGATTTCAAGAGAGCTTAAGGATTTTCAAGACAAAAAGCACTTAAAATCTCTAATTAAGTGAAATCTATAGAAATCTCTGAAAAATCCGCTTCTAACTATTTTGAAATGGTTTAAAAATCCATTGAAGTCTCTTCTTTCCTTGAAATACTTTCACAATTATTTAAATGCCTCAAAATTCCTTAAAATAAAATGAAATCCTTAAATAATTCTTAAAATCCCGGGACACTGTAAATACTTTCTGCTATAGTATATTTATACTATTCTCTAGAATTGAATAGAAGTGGGTCACTGTATCAAATCTGGATAATATATATGAAATGAGCCGTTTTACTAATTGGAATTATATTGTATTTAAATGTAGTTATAGAAAGGCATAAGAAAGCAAAATTAAAAAACGATTTCTAGATAGAATAATAGGTATAGAGAGAGGAGAGAGAATTTAAGAAGGAATAAGCAGTTCTCCTTGACTGCATCTTCATCGCCGTTATTCTCGTTGCTTCGTTCTTTCAGTTTATACTTATGCCTATAACAATAACCAGGGGAAGAGCAACGGTGACGCATGTTACTTTATTATCTGTCTCGCATTAAGGATACAACGACACTAGAATAATATTACTGTAACTATAATGAGATGTCGATAATATCGATAGACGATAGGTGCCTACCATATATGCAAATACACCCCCATTATAGTGCACAGGTTCTTATACCTACGCAAACGAAATCAGAATGCGAGACTTAAGCGATGGTTATGTCATTATTAAGAAATGATTACTGCATTTCAACTAGGGCTTTTTGCTGTTAATATAAAATAAAATAAAATTAATATAAAATCACTTCCGAATTAGCATTAAAAACTGAATGATGTTGCGTTTTTAATTATTTTTTTTATTTTTTATGCAAAGCATTTTTATAGCTGCTCTTTCGTGCTCTATGGAAGGCAGACAAATATTTTCGTTGTCAAATTCGTCGAAATCAAGGAATAAATTATACGGAGCGAATTAACCATCAGTGACGTCAGAAAACGTGATTAGAATGCAAAACTTGAGAGCAGTCAAAAATAAAGAGTCAAAAACTTATCGACATCATTGCTAAAACAGTTCCGTCTATTAGTTATGCAATCCTTCGTGATCTTTACTCAGGACAAATGAGAAAATATAATTCAATTTTTTTTTTAATTTCATAAGATTTTAAAATTATTTAATGAATTTCTTACAGACTTTAAAGAAATTTTTATTTACTAAAATAATGAATAAAATTATATAAATATTTACGTAATTAACAAAGATTGATTACACGCGCATCGTAAGAAATTGTATTTTCAAAGATAGCAAAACATGCTAGAAATAAATACTGAAAGTTATTTATTGTTTGTTTCAATAGAAATTTTTAAAATGTGGATGCACAATGCGATACAGGAATAAGAACAGGTGTTATATAATAACACTGAAAGTCACTGACAATCACCATTGAGAAAAGCGTGTAATTTATGTCAATAGTGATTGAAAGATAATGTAACATTGTTTCTTTGCAATTTCGTTAACATGAGTGCCATAAAAATATTTCTTTGAATAAAAACAGTATCAGTAATTCTTTCATAGTTATCTTCGCGGCGAAATTTAAATATTTTTTCATTTTTTTTTAGATTCTTCTAAGTTTTAATGAATGCAGAATAGTTTTAAATACAATCAAAAAAACGTCTAGTTAAATTAACTTGAATTATAGTTAAATATGTCCTCACTATTTTTTTCTGGTTAAAGTAACCAGATTCTGGTTATTTTAATCAGAATTTGTAGTTGAAAGAATTAGAATGCTGGTTAAATCAAGCAGAATTCTGGTGCATATTTAACCATATATTTTGACTTTTATTTTGACGTGGAAAACTCTTTAAAGCCCTGTTTCATTATCAACAATATCTCAGGTTTATTACATTATTTTAAGGTGGGAATACCAATGTAAGATTGATATTAATGAGATATTACTGCTATATTGTTGTCCCATAAATGCGTGATTATATTTAAATATTTTTACTAAAAATAAAAATCCCAATCAGGGCCTGGTGAGAACCCTACGTCAAATGAGGCTAAGTGGGGTAATTTCTGCATGGTTTGCTGTCAATGTTCGGTCCCCTTGACCTACGATAACCAGGTTTATCCAGCCGAGGTTGCGTGGAATTCAATACTCCAGAATTCAAGATTGTTCTTGTTTTTTTCTTATCTCTCCATATTATATTTACTAATGAGTCTCGAAAAATAGTTAGATACTTTGGAATCATAGTAGCTGAAATTAAATGGATTCTACAAAAAAGAACACGATTTTCAATCTAAAAACTTTCAGTTTAGCAGATTAAGCAAAAAATGTCTATTTAATGTAGAGTATACTCAAAAAAAAATTCTGGTTAAAGTCACTAGATGCGTCTGGTTAAAATTTCAAAACGATCAAAGAATTTCAAATAATATTGTAACTATTTTATGATATTTCTAGGAATTTAAAGGTATTTCAGGGAATAGTTTTAATCTCTTAAAATTCCGGACAACACGTGGTAAATTTCTACTCGTCTGGTTATATTCACCAGAATTTTAAACTAGAAAAATGTCGAGTGAAAAATTCTGAATATTCTTAACAGAAATTCTTGTTAAATTTGTCAGAAGAACTACTTAAAATAACTAAAAGATGGTTAACCAGAAACTTCTAATACTTTTACCTAAACTCTATAGTAAGGCTATAATTTAACACTATTTTCTGATTATAATAATCGGAATTCTATAATTATTCCAATTAGAATTTTTTGGAGTGTAAAAGTGGGCGTTAATAATTATTGATGATTTTTTCTCGTTCAATACGTGAAGAAAAGCGAGACAACGTAATTAACATAATAAAACGTCTCCAGAATCAAATAACTCGTATCTGGTAGTGAAAGCGGTTTTTGAGATATTAACATAATGTAAAAAATTAACGAAAATGCGAGATGAACGCAGAACCGGTTTTCATTCCGATTCTATTCATTATTATTTTCGAGACACATGTAGGCTTCTAATTTTTTTCAAATTAAATTAAGTATATGAGAAACTTTGAAAGCTTAAAAGTTAAGAAAATCGTTAGAATGGAAGTTGTTTTTTTAATTTTTGCTACTTCTGTATTTAAATCTTGTGAATTCGGATTTTGTTGGTGAAATAAAATGGCGTCAAGAGTTTAGGGACTGTGGTCACCAATGGAATATTAACTTTTTGATTTTTGGAGACAGGTACAATTTTTAGCAGTTTATTTAATTTTTTTGAAAGTTCCGAAACCGACAGAACAAGTTCTGTTCGACCCCGGTCGGGTTATCCAACAGATTTCACCACGAAGCCTCGTGTAAGCTGGTCGTTCAGCCTTTCTTACGTTCCTGTAATTTCTCTCATGACTATACTGCACACCAAAAGACTGCGAAAACATATATTTTCTCTCTTTCCCTTTCTTTCAACTATTTTTCTCCTTTCGTGATTAAAACAATCTTCTTTACATATTTCTTCACACGATTCGATTATATTCTTCTTAACATGCTTTATCCTTCTTTGAAATTTCGTTAATTGTCTACTTTCGTTGATAAATATTTTCGGTATATTTAAATTAGGTTTATAAAAATTTTTGGGAATAATTTTTTCGGTATTTTTTCACATTCTAGATTTTGGTTTTTCGGCAAAAAGATGTCCCTTTTTTAACCGCAGAAGATTCTATTACCTGAACGTGTCGAGCCTGCATGATGATTTAAAATGAATTTGAACATAATTATTTATTTTAATGTGATTTTGAATTTTCCAATTTGTCTTACAACAGGTAATCCAGTATTCTTCTTGAGGTTTTACTAGATTCTGATAATAACATTGAACATCATGGGGAGAATATCATCTATGAGTAGAATTTATGTCACTGGGTCACCGATCAGGATTAGGAATATTATAGTTGAGAGAAAAGTCAAGTGTGCGTAATCTGTCAATGACAGTCGCTGATTTTTCGAGCTCTCATTTTCATCAGAATTCATGATTAGCTCCTTGACTTTTCCCAGGAAGGTCTTCCATTAGAGTTTTATTAAGGACAATCTTGAAAAAACTTTTTTTATCGTCGATTAAACACTCACATGAGAGTGACAGTAAAGGTAAAAGGAGTGTTCGAATTTACATTTTCACATTTCTAATTTGGATCTTCATTTCTTCATTTTCAAAGTTTCTCTAGCATAAAAACAAATCAATATTCAATCAATCAATAATTAAAACAAAATTGTGAATCTTAGATTTAAAATGAATCCAAGAATAAAAAATAATCTTGATTGCTTTCAAAGTAACTGATAATTAAATAAACGAGTGTAATTTGCACCTTTTATAGAATATACCTTTTAGAGAGTTGATGAAATCCTTTCATCATAGACTCATTTCGCTTTTCAATTTACAGACATAAAAAAGATTGTATTTCATTTTGTTACCATTTGCATTCAGTTAAATCCTTAAAGAAACATTCATCAAATCAAAAATATCTAATTGTGCAAAACTCGACAATATTACTTGTCAACTGTTTTTTCTGTTGAATAGATATTTATTATTTATACAATTATCTAAGAATAGATAATTGTAGAGAGTCAAAAATTAATTTGTACAACAAAACAAAGAAAGAATATATATATTCCCACCATTTAAATAGTTAGTCTAGGTATACAATAGTTATAAAAAACGAAAGGTCGAGAACTTACCGAAGGAGAGCAATCCTCTTCATTCTCAAACGTTACTCTGATCCTTTTAGCACTGATCAGATGCGTGAAAACGCTCGTATAATTTCTATATATATATAAATATATATCTTTTCTTCTCTATTTCTAAGCACTAAATACACCTGTCGTGCCTCGTGGACGACAACATCGAGCCCAACTTCTTCACGACCGACGAAGGTCCTCGGCAGACTGTTCTCGCGCCACTGAGTTTGAAGACTCTCTCAAAGAGTCTCTTCTCTCCGAATGGAGAGTGAAATCGAGAGGATGAAATTCCCCGATGGTGGGCACGAGTCACGAGGAAGTGGTGGGACGAAGAGATTCAAAAGAAAATGTAGCCGGGAAGAAACTTTTAAGGACAAAAAACAGGAAAAGTAGGAAAAAATAGGAATAAAAGGGATTGAAAAAAGGATACAGTAGTTAAAGAAAGGAAAACGAAGTCTTGATAAAAATCAGATATTGATAACGTTTGCATAGAGTCTATTTAAAAAATAAGAAGCGAAGAAAAGAAAAGTGTGCCGAAAAAAAGTACTGATGAAAGCACACACAAATCAGTAACGAACTGCGGAAGGAAGACCGGTTGCTTGTGTGCTACACGAGACGATGGTTCTCGTATTTACCACACTGCACCTTCTCCTATGGTTAAAAGAGCCCCACTCTCTCTTTAAAGTCCCCTCATTCTCGCTCCCACCCCCAGGTGGTATATGTGTAAGATTGTAACCTACAGCAGTCATGTGATTCTGAGTACAGTGGACTCCCGCACGTTCACCAATGTTCACCCATGTTCACCAATATTCACCAATATTCACCAATCGCTAGTAGAAATCTTCCCTCTCTCCGACATCTTTATCTCTCTCGCTTTATCTCTTTCTGTTTCTGTATTTCGTATTCATCAAGAATACAGCCTCCTTTACATTTTTTATTCCTGTATAGTTTTGTTTGTACCTGGTTGTTGCTGGTGTAAAAGGTTGTGCAAAATATCATGTGACTCCTGGCGTCAGTGAGAGTTCCCACCAATTTCAGAATTTAACAAATTCTACCCCCATCTTCCTAAACTCATTTAACTTTCTGCTGTCAGGAAAAAAATCCTCTTAAGGAAATAAAGGATTAAAGAACGTTGACATTTTTTTTGATACTTCAGGAATTTAGGGGTGGTTTTATATTTTCTTAAGGGATCTGAATTTTATAGGGGTTGATATTACGATGTAATAATCGTGAAGCGTGAAATAATTTTCTAGATAGGGATTGAAATGACATAAGTTACTTGTTGAATTGAGCGTCGCTGGAAAAGAAACAGGTTTGCATTTCGGTCAATTTTCGTAAGCCCTGAGGACAAAATGATGGACAATAAAAAATTGATAACCACTCTTAAAGAAGGAGGCCACGGGCCGTGGGCCATTGGTAACTGGGACGACTGTCACTGATTTGCGAAGGTGGAAGAAGATCGTCTCGATTGAGTTGCGACCTCGTCATCTCGACCTTGACCTCTCAATTGAAGAAGCTCCTAATAAGAGAACGACATCTGCTTTTCCGTGGGAAATTCGTTAATATTTGTCTACAAATTGAAAATTTTAATAAGCCCATTTAAGGATTGCATAATGAAACAATTGCAAAGATGATAAGGATAATGAAGAAAAACTCTCTCTCGCTCGGGATTCCTAAATCACATAATTTAGCTAATATGCAACAGGATATTATAAAGTAAGATTAAACAAGCTGACTTATTACTCAATTTGTCTTAAAATAATTAAATGAACATAAATACCTACTTAAGTCATATTTAATCACAGACATGATTACTTGAAGTAAACTTTTTCCGGTAAGAAAATAAAAATTTATATAGGAAGAGCAGGTGAATGAGGGAGTTTGAGATATAACAGAAAGGACAGAGAGGGAAAGTGAATGAGAGAGAAAGCATTTACTTGTCTCCAAAATCTTTAGATTTAAAACTGAAATAACACAGTGACTCAGCAGAACATATCTTGAACTTTACAGAAAAGCTTAAAAATACAAATACCTCATCAGAAAATATTTGTAAATATTATGAAACAATACAAATCATTTGAATAAGCAAGTAGATAAATAAAGACTGGAATAAATGTTATTTTAAGCGTCTTTTTTCTTGTAAATGCCTAGGTTTTCGAGTAAAGATATTGGAATTATTCATCCATAAAATTAACAATAACCAGTGAAAGATTATCAGATATTGTAAGAAGCATTGAGTAATGAGCGAAAAGTGAATTCGTATTATCTAAATATTAGGGTCGAAAATTTTTATAAATTAACTCTAAAATCCACATTCAAAGTTACAAATTCTTGTTTCAAAATTTTAAATCCTCTAACATTCTCAGGTGCATATAAGTTTGCAAATATTCTCATCTTAACTCGACTTCCTACTTTCAAAGATACGAACTCACGCCTCAGAACTTGCCTGACATTCTTCTATGTAACCTATTATTTTATTTGACATTTTGTATCGCGAGAAAATTTGCGTAAAGGAGAGCAGATAAAAATGATTGTAATATAAAAGAGAATCTTCATTCATTATTTTCGGGATCAATGAAAGAATCATGGAAAGTATCATTCACAATAATTAAAACCAGATTCTTGATACACAATTACCAACGGAATCCTAATTAATCCTGTATATATTTCCGCTTTAACGAATCACCAAATGAAAATTATTTACCGCCGTAAATTCCAGTTACGTTTTTATGTTTTTTATTTCTATATTAAGCATTTCTTTTGTTAAGAAAATCATTCTTCACAACGGACTTGATGCTTGGAAAACTCATTAATTTCTTAAAATGTTAATTGAATTCTCTGAACAGTTAGTAATTCGATTTTACCCAGATGAGTGTCTTTCGAAGTTTTATTTATTTTCTAATAATCAATCATCAGGAATTTTATCAGATTATTTTGCTCTCCTCAGAAAAATAAATATAAAACAATTTCTAGAAAATATAAGCAGTTCTTTTAGTCGAGGGTAATTTTTTAAATGAAGACTCCTTTATTCTCGGGTCCTCGCAATTGCAAAATCACACAGGCTATTTTGTAAATGTTGAGTGCAATTGAAAACGGTTACAATTTATAATGTGGAGTGTTATGGATTCAATGGCCAAGTCACGACTCGAACTGCACGAAAAGGCAGTGGTTTGTGCCTCTGCGGTTAGACAATTATGTCTGAGCACAAATTTGTTTCTACTTAACTTAGGTTTAAGAAATTCAAAATTGAAAAATTTTAATTCTTGCACGGTCTTTCCTTTGTGCAAAATTATTGTTAAAAGGTTTTATTTGTGAAATTGATTTATAACGCCAGTCCAAAATATCATTTCTACAATGATTATTCATCTCCTCCTCAAAAATCGGTCTTAAAAAATCTTTAATCCAATTTGGTTTGAACAAATTTCAAGAGTCTCAATGCTCGAGTATAAGACTCAATATGATTTCTCGGTGAGTCCAGTTACAATCGCCAAATCTCTCGGAAAAAGAAAGTTTTTCGATTTCATCGGGGATTCCTGAATTCGATGAAAGGGTTACTATTTGTGGTTTGTGATCTTGAAAATGAAAAGGGATAGCCGTTATTTTTTCTCATTCCAAAGATGAATTGGAAAACTATTGACCAGAATGAGACGAGAGATTTTAAACGAGAGATCAGACAATTTATTTTCTGTTGGCTGCCAAACTGTACTTGGTGAGGTAGTGTAAGAAGGCTAGGGGCGTGGAAGGACCAGGGGGGTTCCAAGTCACGGGACTTACAATCAGTGAAAGTGTTGAAGAGAGACCTGAGATACCTGAGTCCTTCCTTGTTCCATCATGTGATGGCACAAACAACCTCGGGCAGTATTTTATACATATATATATATTACTGCCTTATTCTATATACGGTACAATTATCGGGCCTGACCATCAGGGCCGTGCGATCCACCTTGATCAGTATTTTATATTTTCATTAAATTTTTCAACTTTATTATGGATCCAACTCTATTAATCTTAATTAGTTAAATATTTTAAATTAATAGTACCCGTGCAGAAAATGCCCCATTTAGCCCTATTTAAAATAAGGTTCTGACGAGGCACTGGTCAGGATTTATATTTTTAGTAAACATATTTTAATATAATTACGCATATATGGGGTAACGATATAGCAGTAATATCTCATTAATATCAATCTTACATTGGTATTCCCACCTTAAAATAATGTAATAAAACTGAGATATTGTTGATAATGAAACAGGGCATTGAAAAGTTTTCCAAGTCAAACCCAAACAAAATTCCTTCAACAGATTTTAAAATATTTTTCTGAAGACTTAAAAGAAATTAAAAAACATTTTAAGTTATCTAAATATTTCAATGAAAATTACCTAGTTAAGTAATCAAATATTCCAAATAATTAATCCAAAAATAGTTTTTTAATCTTGATGGGGTATTGATCAGTTTTCCCTACTTGGGGTATTTTAGTGAAAGTGTGATGCGCCTTGTGGGGTCCTTGCCAGTTTCCCAGTTCAGGACCAGACCAGAACTTCAAAAAACTGGTCAGGGCCCCACCAGAACTCCATCCAAATTTTAAAAATCTGTTCTAAAAATCGGTATCTAAATATGTCTGAACTTATTCTGTGAAATTCTGATTTTTATACAAACCGGTTTTAATTATAATTGACTACAAACTTTTTACTGCGTTGATTAAATTATTCTCTACAATTAAGTTTTATAGGTAAATGACGAAGATTATACTTTCTACTAATTTTTAGAAAATTTTTAGCGAGCTCTCTTATATGACCATTAATTCTCTCACTTGTGGGTGGATAGTGTTGTTTAATCATTAAACGTATATTTCATATATTTACTTCAGCACTGTTAATTTTTGAAATTTTTAATTTAAATTAAATTGAAATCAAATTAAAAACAGAATTGTACCTCTTTTATTCAGATTTTATTTTATAATTTAAGGCTGTAGATTATGATGTACAGAATCGTTTCTCGACGAAATATGGTAATTTCTTGAAAAAGGGCGATAATTATTTTTCTGTTTTTGTGAGACGAATTCACAAAAAATATATGAGGGTTCTCATTTGAAAACATAATTTCCAAAAAACGAGACGTCAGATCTTCCCATTGAAAAAATGTACATGAATCATGGTT
>JAUESI010000033.1:11454020-11464554 GCA_032275145.1 Synergus laeviventris
CCCTTTACCATTTCCCTTTACCATTACCTTGTACCATGATTTCCCTCTATCATTTCCCTTTATCGTTTCCTTTTACCATGATTTCCCTTTACCATTTCCCTTTATCATTTCCTTTTACCATGATTTCCCTTACCAATTTCCCTTTACAATTTCCTTTTACTATTTCCTTTTAACATTTCCCTTTACCATTTCCCTTTACTATTTCCTTTTACCATTTCCCTTTACCATTTCCCTTTACTATTTCCTTTTACCATTTCCGTTTACCATATCCCTTTACCATTTCCCTTTACCATTACCTTGTACCATGATTTCCCTCTATCATTTCCCTTTATCGTTTCCTTTTACCATGATTTCCCTTTACCATTTCCCTTTATCATTTCCTTTTACCATGATTTCCCTTACCAATTTCCCTTTACAATTTCCTTTTACTATTTCCTTTTAACATTTCCCTTTACCATTTCCCTTTACTATTTCCTTTTACCATTTCCCTTTACCATTTCCCTTTACTATTTCCTTTTACCATTTCCGTTTACCATATCCCTTTACCATTTCCCTTTACCATTACCTTTTATCATGATTTCCCTCTACCATTTACCTTTACCATTTACCTTTACCATATCCCTTTACCATTTCCATTTATCAATGATTTTCTTTTACAATAATTTCCCTTGGTTTATGGGTTTCTTTAATTGAAAATCGATGTATCACTGATTTTCTCGGAAACTACCACTCGTAGAATAAAATTCTTGCAACCAAAAATATGTATTTCGATGAGATCTACAACTTATTATAAAACATTTTTGTAAATTATGCATTTAAACTTAGATAAACGCAAAAAACCATGATTCTTAATGGTTTTTTCATGGTTTTACCATGAAAATCGCTTTTTTGCAAATATTTACTATAAAAAAAAAACACATTGAAAAATTGGTGTGAAACAATATTCAACTGTAGAAAAAAAATTGACCTCTATTAAGGGTAGAAATGAATTGAAGTACTCGAAGCGTGCAGCTTTTCTGCTAAAACCTGCATATGTGGCGGATGCGGGTGGGCGGACCCGATATATCGGGGCCCGACTGAAAGAGCCAAGGTGCAATGCCCACGCTGAGGCGAACATCGGCAATTAAACGGGCATTTCACTTGAAACCGTGCATTTTTTCATCTTTTTGTCGTTATGAAAGAAATGATCATGTTCAAGACAGTTATTCGTAATAAAAAGGTCTCAGACCTTTCTCACAATCCGCTCTACTTTTCGAGGGACCATTTTGGCCAAAAGCTAAGAAAGAAGACTTTGAGAAAACGATATAAACTTGTTGGCATCTCATTCTTCAAATTTATGACATTCAGAAATTATTTTCCCTTTTTTCAGAAGTTAAAAGTGAGTTAAATCGGTGAATAAGAATACATACCATCGAACCATTTTGTTCTTGAGCAACTGAATTTAAATGCAAGACTCAAGTCCCGATTTTACAATCGAATTCCGAGGATGCCTTCTTAACAAATCTGAGCCTATCTCGTGTAACAAGAGACTTTTTCGGGCATCGTTTTACTCGTACATTATAAAGGCTGAAGGACAAATTCTTTAAGAATTAGCTTAAAATTATCGAACCCTAAAAACTGTGGATTGCATATTTATGTATTTTCGACTCATTTTATTTTATAATTATCAATCCAACTGTAAATTTCTTAGATAATCAAAGAATTAATTAATGAAAAGATGATGTTACATTTGTTGAATGTAACTCTTGATAAATGTTATTCGTGTTATTGTGAATATAAAAGTTTGCTGGATTAGAACTACGACAAGAGTGAGGATAAATTAACGACATGTGATTTCACGGCAAGATAATATTGTGCTAGTATCAGCAAAAGAGTATACATAGTAGTGTATAACCTGGTATAACATGTGGGGATCACTGAAGATCTTCTTTGAAAGTGTGCAGTATATATAGATATATACTATATATTATATATTTACGCTACCCAGGCCTTATAGAGGACCTGAGAATGGCCAACGTTTTTGCAAAAAGAAACCGTCTGCTCATCAAACAAAAAGTCGAATTCTGTGAAAATATTAGTCACACAAATGAAAATTTATAAAGGATGCAAAGAACAGGTTCTGATTAATTATGAGATACTTATCGAAAGTCAAATGTTTCGTCGACCCCCGAATTTTTATTTCATTTTCAAGTTTTTTCCTTCTCCAAAGGTTTAGCTTCTCTAATTAAATTTGAAGTATCACTGCATTGGAAAATAATTATCATATATTTGATTCTTGTAAATAGTACATTTTTATCCTGGTATTAGATTTATATATATAATTATGAAAATAGTAAGATTAAAATAATTCCTATGTCAATAAAATTATGTTGTTCTGTGGTTGAACATTCAACATTCTACTACAGAAATTGCATTCAGCTTCTGCAATAAACCGACTTGGAGAATGCGACAGTAGGAAATAATTTGCGTTACTTTAGAGTCTGTACTGAACTACCATAAGTACAATTGAATGCGTGGGCAATTTTAAACATTAAATCGTCTCGCCAATCGTCAGAATAGAAGACGATGGGCCCTGATTGGCTACCCACGTTTGCATTTCCGCTACACACTTCAGATTTTATTTTATTCAAATAAATCCGAATATTATTTATTTCCATTGTACTACCTTTTATTACTTTTTAATTTCGGAACAATGCAAATTCGACCACTGCAATCCCCTTTTAAAATTTATAATTTTAGTACATGAGCAACTAGAAATGACATCACGAAATATTCTGGGACTTCTCGCACCCGAAGGACAAAGAAATACGTGTCGAGAAAAATAATACTGTATACTCTATCATGAACTCGTTGACATTCCTCATTTCAAAATTTACCTATGATACAAACGTCTACAATAGAATTAGGAATAAAACAATGAATTAACTTTGACCTTAAAAGCTTAGAACTTTCTAAGGATGGAACGGATTTAGGGCATTTTGATTGGTCCAGAAAAAATGCTGCCGTGCTCTTCAGTCTCAGCGAGATTCCAGACTGTCTGCAAATCCTGTAGGTTGGAATGACGTGGCACTAAAAAACCATCCATCCCTACAATTAACTGCCGTCTGAGCTGCAAAATTCTCACGGTCGGATCCATTGAAGTTTTCAAAGGATTTATATTAGTTTCAAGTTTCGAAATGCTTTCGAATTTGACAATTTTATCTCTTCCGGATTTCTAAACATTTAAGTTTAGATGTTTTCAAAGATTTCCATTCCTACTCAGATTTCTATATCCGATATTATTAATCATACTCCTTTCCTCGATTGGCTTAATACATCATAATCATATATTTTTCTGACTATTCTGACAAGTGCCGATACGCGAATGCCGGTTTCGTGTGTCATATAATAACGCGTGATCATAAGGAGTTCGTCGCGTCAACGGAGTAGCGGTTTCACGATCGATGTATATCGATTCTTGAATGAAACAGAATGAATGAACCTAGCCGGCCGGCGAATGTCTCGACACGACTGAAAGAAGGAGGTTTACACACCATGCTACATACTGCATAGCGTGGGAGCTATGTGTGGGCGAATGTTGCACCTATCACACATGTTGTATGCAAACATAACATATAATGCACCCTTTAGTTTGTAAGTGAACAACTTTTTAGGTTATGATCTGCTCATATCTGATTTTACGTGCAGGAAACAAAAACCCTCAGAGCAAAAGGATATCCTGGGAACTTCCTCAGGATGTCCCAATTTTTGCACGGGGTCGACATCTGTATATAATAATATTAGTAAATATATGCAGTAGAATTTTGTCTGAAGCAGGTAATCATATGCGAGTGAAGCTATCTTACACGATTACATGATAGGCAAGAGTTAAAAAGAAAAATGACCGCATGCACATACATCATTAAAAAAGTGTTAAATCAGTGAAGAGAAAATGAGATAAAAGAATTCATTAGCTATATTTTAGCATGACTCGTCTACGAGTTTGTACTCCTTCATTCACAGTGCATACACCAACACGCAATGAAGTTTATACGACATCGCCAACGCAAAACTTGCCATTCATGTTACAAGTGGACACACGAAAAAAATTCAGTTCTCCAGTTTAGTTCACTTATAAATATAGCCAGTGGCGCAATATAATCAATATCCGCTTTATTCACCGGTCCACAAACCAGTGTCAATGCTTTGACAGATTTATGACATTCTTTTTGACCCGCTTCGTCTGATCCTATTTAACATTTTAAAGAAACTGCTATTTTCTGTACAACACTATCATTTTTATTGAGAATATTATTATAGGCTTCAATTATAGTAAATTTATGAACTTATAGATATTTATATCAATTTCATTCATTTAATTTCATTTCGTGTTGAAAAAGATCTAAAAAATTCAATTTTTTGTTCAAAACCGCAAATTTCCGGTAATTTTGAGATTTTTTAATCTAGTTGAGGGTTCTTAATTATAGGGATCGAAACTTTCGGCTTTCTCATTTCAATGAGTACCTATACACGCAATCTTGGTCGCTTCGAAAGCAACCATGCGAATAATTCGATGTGTGAGATCACGCGAGTGTTGGAAGACACGTGGGCGGACTAGGTTTCCGCTTTTATTCGCGTGATGTCGATTCGACGATACACGATTCTCAAATCGCAAATTTTCGTACGAGAAATAATATATACATAATACTCGATATAAAAATCAGTGTGTAATTGAATGAAATATCAATTTTTACATGACTTTAAATTAGCAAGCAAGAATTAATTTCATATATACTCGAAAAGCTTCCGACTTAACATTATTCTTTTTCAATGCTTAATTCGAATGTGACCACAGCATTAACAAGTTTAATTATATGTAAATTGGAGAGTTTATAACTATATGACTCGATTGACTTAATTTTGAATTCCACAGAAACTTCAGAACTTATTCTCGCAAAACGTGTATTGATACCGCAATAATTTGCATGTAGACATTTTCTCCGACTTGTACATGATTTCTAATTCGCAATCAGAACTCGCGCGAAATTCATTTTCGAAACGTAGAAATCGGACTTTATTTTCTGTCAGTCGGTTGTATAGATAACTAGAAAACCTGGTTTCTAAGTTTTTAATGAGATATGCAGCAATTTAACGGCGAAAGGGGCATCGTCATGTTTTCCCACGGAAGAAAAGTCCGCGTCTCTGTCTATGTCTAGGTCTCGAATCGGCAGGCTCGTTATAGGTATAGATTGCAGAATCAGCCGATTCAACTTATGAGCCCCAACGTCACGCGATTAGCATCTTGTAGGTACCGTTTCTACTTTTTTTTCGCCGGGGGATCATACGTGTTCGAGATTCTTGATCTCACGAGGGCGCTGAAAAGCGCACCACGTTTTAAGAACGCATGTACTTTGGTACGTGGCATGCGTCCACTACGTGTCCAGCATACAAGAATCTTGATACAAAAGTCATGCAATCGAGATCCATATTATAAAAGATTAAAAGTCGTATGCCACCAACGTTTCGTTGCAATTGTTCTCCTCTGACGCCAGAAAACGCAAATGTCGAGACGCATGAATATCACCCAAATTCCAATTGATATGCAAGTTTCATATGGTCGAAAATCAAGTTATCGATCACCTATTTACCATAACAATTCGATACAATAAAAAATATAGTGATTCGGATAAATAAAAATTATGATCATTTTACGTAATCACTTCATCTTCTCTTTTTTTTCAGTTTCTGTACAAAAATAACATGTTGTTCGTTAAGAAAAGACCGTTGATATGAAAATGATGTTGATTTGTGAGAAAAGGGAAAATCCGATTGAAAAATTAATCCAATGAGCAGACGGCGCCAGTTCCGATAAAATTTATCAAGTACCTCTCGATAGGAAAGTGTGCACAAAAGTTAGAGAATATTGGGTCCCCCTCAGACTTTATGCCCCTTATCAGTGACGCAGTTGAGGGTACATGGTCTGCAATTCATTCTACAGCCTGATCATAACTTTACTACTTACTTTCTGTACATTTACTAATAAATTAAGAATTAATAACACAATTATTAAAACATAAAATAATGCTTGTGTAAAGATTTACCTTTAAAATGTCTATCTGGTTCCTAAGCTACACTTTCACGACTGGATTATTTGAATAATAATAATAATAATAATAATCAATATTTATTGTCGATTTATGAACGCACCATTATCTTCTGCAAAAGGAATGCATGAACTGATAAACTAAGCGCCTTTGGATTATCGGATTGTGATTGAATTAAGGATTAGGAAATGAAAGAGTTGCGAATATTGACATTTGAGAAGTCGATAGCGATAAGCCTAATCTTTTCACGGTCAGCAAAATTGACACTAAATAATATTTTCATGTCAACTTCTTTTTGCATAAAAACAACTCGCATCCTCAACTACAGTTGCAGGATATGTAATTGTTCTTCTAGATTTTCTAGAAACATTTTATATAAATCATTTAAAAGATAATTGCCATTAAAATAAACAGGACATGTCCGGATATACTTTCCCTATCATTTGCGTGGATTATGATAAAATATTTGACATACTTAAAACGTGTGAAATAATTTACGATTAGATAAAGTCATTTGCAAAACCCAGCGAGTCATCGCTGCCAAAAACGGCATCTTACGTAAAGTGACACTTTATCACCTGCACGCCTTCGCGTAACCTACATGCATGGTGAGCACGAAATCGAATTCGGAAGTCGAGTAGGTATCCGGATGTGTAGTCGTTTATGTGTGTGCATTTGTGTAATCTCTTGAAAAATATGAGTGGAAATATATGTTTGAGTAGGTGACTGCTCTGACTCAGAAAGTTTCTCTGAAAGTCTTCTCTTTGATCTTTATAATAAACCTTTTTATTCTTTACTGTAAAGTTTACAGTAAACTCCCCTCCGATTACTTATGTCTGCCCCTCTTTCTGGTCCCCCTCAAATCTCACGATGTGCTTTCCAATCGCAAATGCACTCAGTAACGAAACCCACAATTATGCACCACGTGCAATCTTCTTAAAAGTCAATCCACTATCAAATACGTTGGATATGCTTGAAATAACTTACAATTAGTTTCATAACATAAAAAATGTATTTATCGCAAAAAAATGAGACCATGGGAGAAATTAATTTTGATTTATTGCTTTATCTGCGTCATTTATGATTCATGACTCTTCATTAACGTTGTTTTTACTTATTTTATGAGTTTTATTTCAGCTGTTGCAGTTTCATTTCAACTTTTTCGATTTTAATTGATAATTGAACGTTCTTTTATTTTCATGATTCATGTTTTAAATGACATTCATAAAATTAAAAATGCAAATTTCTAAATTAATATTGTCAATTCTAAAGAAATAAAACTTAAGGATAAAATATGAATATTTTCGTTCTTTTGGACATAAAATTTAAAGTGCAGTCTTATTGTGAATAGGCCGTTTTGTGCACACTGCTGACAAATGGAGAATCGTTGATATTCTGATGATATTAACAGACCATTAAAATTCTTCGTCTCAAGCACCCTTGGCGTACCGTTGCTTTTTTTTTCTATAGCCAGTCGCCTGCTTATGAATTGCTAAAGTCATCTGGTTCGTCGAACTGCTAATTGCAGTCTACAAAAAATTCTCGTGATTGTATTATAACTATATCAACACCCAATGCGAATTCCAAATTTTTACAATTTAGTCACGAATTTAGAAAATAGATACTTATGTTCTGCTTATGATATCTTGTTATCTATTATTTTTTTAAATATAACAAAAGGTATATAGATATCAAAATACGAAATGGCTTTCCACGTCCGGAGGAGTCTCGTAAATCAAAGTTTTAGATTATCTTCACCGAGAAATAGGCGTCTGAGTGAAATTGAGTTGACCTTCCTTCGAGCTGATCTACGTCTAGTGCATACTTATATATAATTAATAAGAGAGCTTCAAAGGGAAGTTATATGCTTACATGCGAGGCCAGTCACCTCTCAACACTCTCAGGATAAGCACTCCAGCTTTTTACCATTTGTTGGTACTCACATAGCATATCAAAGCAATATAGGCAATTTCGCATATTCTCTTAAATGAAACAGAAACAGTCTCATGCATAATATATTGAAAATATTATGAAAATAACAAGAATCATACAATCAAGCTGTTATGATGATAGACAGTCCCCTTTTTCGATCTTCAATTAAATATCTCATGTCTTTATACGTACGTCACTTAATTATTACTCAGATCATCGTTATGAAATTCTTATTGGCAATAATTGTCCTTCCAAGAATCATTGATTCGTTTAATTTGCCAGCCAAATACTACATTTGTTATATTAAAAAGTTATTTCTATTTTTATATTAAAAAGTACTCACCATTGTTGTAAATTTCTGCATTAACTAAAGTGTCTTCATCTGTATCCGGACTCAGAGAAACCGGAGTGTAGACAACGGAATCCCGAGATTTCATCTTGACACTCTGGATTTAGAAACTGATTTAAACATCCGCGTCCCGACTGAAAGTCAAGACCAAACATCAATTAAATTTATTTTGAAAGAAAATAAAATTACGTTTTTTCACTGCTTATTCCAAATATGTATATATACAAGCAAACAATGAAAATCGATTACTACATCAAATTATTTTCAGAAACTTTTAAAAATTAATTAGAAATACAATGATTACACATATAAGCAATTAGATAAAAGCAGACTAGGAACTTTAAAAGTGAATTATTAGTGAAATATATACATATCATAAAGAAAAACTATAATTATCAGTCTATATCAATGTGATAAGTGCATTGATGTTGACAACAAAAGTAGAATAGGGTTATTTTATCATCTTTCTTATCATCTCCTATCTCGTGTTCTATTTTGTTGACTTTTCATCCACAGTATAGTAAATTGAAACATATAGGGTCACTTAAAAAATGACATAGGAGTAATCTTCCTCTGAGAAAAGAATATTCTTCATTGGCTTTAAAGTCGGAAGCCCAAGAAAATGAGTCAGAGGCCAAATATAGTGATCACGAATATTTTTTCGTATTTTTATGAAGACTGGTTCTCGAAAAAATCTACTCTATCGACGATCGGCTTTTTACCATAACGAACACTTTTTAATCTTGCAAATTGTGAGTTGCGAGTATAACAATGTATGACCAGACAATGTCACAATGTCTTTATTACTTTTGAACTAAAGGTAATAAAATAATATTTTAAATAGTGTTAATTATATGTCACCATTATATCTTATTTTCTTTCTGTGCCTTTCCACTAGTTTTGCTGGAAGCAAAGAGATAGTAGAAATAAGGGATCGAAATTTGGGGATAGAAAGATATATAACTTTTTTATCTCTTCCAAGTATCCATTTTTCATTCCCAAAACGCTATCTCTTTCTATCTCTTACTTTATCTTTATGTAGAACAAATTTTAATTCATTTCTATCCCAAAATATCTGTCTCTCGATAGAAATTTGTATCTCTTTCCAATCTCTAAGGCTATCTATCCCTTATTAACTTATTAAAATTCATATTTTAAACATGCATAATAATTTTGTAACTATAATAATTTGTGCATTATTATTCTAATTACACTGTTATGCTGTAAAAACCAATATCACTCATTCGGAAGAACTCTATCCCAGTCTATCCCTTGTTTATCCAACTCTATCTTTTACAATCTCTTTGTCAGTACAATCACTAATCTATGTATTTCAATCTCCTGTTTTCTCTATATCTTATACCATTCCTTATCTGTTACTTCCTATTTCCTTGCGCCAATATAATTGAAACTAACTACTTTTTTAAAACGAAAGGTATAGACGAGAATAGGCCAGAGATAGGAAGAAATATAGAAGTGGGGATTGAAAGGGATAGAAGCGACTGACAAGGAGATAGAAAGGGATATACAAGAGTAGGCGAGAAATAGAAAGGAATTGAGAACTGGATATTGCAAGAGATAGACAGGAATAGGCGAGAGATACATAGCAAGGAATAGAGAAGTAGGGATTGAAAGAGATAGGAGAAATTTCAGTGTAGATGGAGATAGAGAAATGTGATTGAAAGATATAGACGTAGATGTGAATTGCAATGGAGATACAAAGAGTTTGACGCGAATTGAGATTGAAAAGATGATAGAAAGGGATAGAAGGGTATATACTAGAGATAGAGAAATATTGAAAGAAATATGGGACAAGGAGATAGAAAGAGACAGAGAACTGGAGATTGAAAGAGATTGACGCGAATTGAGATTGATAAGAAGATAGAAATGGATAGAGAAGTATTGAAATAAATAGGAGACAAGAGATAGAAAGGGATAGAAAAGGGAAAATTTAAAGAAATATCTGTGGTTGTGAATTGAAATGGAGGTAGAAAGCGATTGGTGCGAATTGAGATTGACAAGAAGATAGAAACGAACAGAAGTGTGTATACAAGTGTATACAAGAGACAGAAAGAGATAGAGAAGTATTGAAAGAGATAGGAGACATGAGATAGAAAGAGATAGAAAACTGGAGATGGAAAATATTGACGCGAATTGAGATTGACAAGAA
>JAUESI010000033.1:11472180-11500526 GCA_032275145.1 Synergus laeviventris
TGTTGTTGTTGTTGTTGTTGTTGTTGAGATTGCGATCGCTGCTGATGACTACCAGAAGCATTCGCATCTTTTTCTTTCCTGTTGGAAAATTGCATTAATTAATGTATTCAATGCGTCATTCAATTACGCGAGACATTTGATTTTCGTATTCCAAAAAAGATTCAATTCTATAATTTAAAAATCAAAAGTACGATAAAAATTTGAACGTAGTTAAAGTTGATTATAAAGTACTTATTTATAAGCTAATTTACAATTTGAAAAATACTTACTTGCATTCTTGGTACGGTCCTTTAATTACAGCACCGTCATATCTTCCGTGGACCATCTTGAAATTTGTCTCTTGATTATTGATTATAAATGTAGCCTTGAAATCTACTGATTAATTTTGAGCTGATGGTTGGAATCTAGAGCAGTGCCAACGGTTCGGAAGCAGCTTATGAATCTATTTGACTTGACTTGATATTGCGACTGCTGCTGCCGCAGATTTCCGAAAGTTTTTGCAGATGCTGTTAAATTAATATAATTAAAAAACGTTCTATAAGTATATTTAAATTATTTGGAGAAGCAGAAATTGAGATTTTTAGAAAAGAAGTTTATAATCATAAAAAAAAAGTTTTATTATCTTAAAATAGGATTGCAACTCACCCTAAGGCACGTGATGTAAATGGACTAAGACCAACAACTCCAAACGGTTCCCTGAGTTACCTCGTCGACTCCCTTTGCGAGTCCGAAGATTCTTGGCTAGCCTGAATATTAAAATTTAATTATATTTTCAGTCAAATTATTATTTTAAAGTATCCTTTGAAATTAATAAATGCAATCACTATTTTCAAGAATTAACATATTTAAATTAATAAGTACCCCTTGAAATGTTGAAGAAAAATAATCGTGAAATCTAGTATGTATTTATACAATTTTAAAAGTAAATGTAAATATTTAGAATATAATAGTACCAATATAGTACATATAATATAAAGTAAAAATGAATTTAAAAATGTTTTTAAAAATACGCGAATTTGAGCCTGTGGCTGTAGATTTCCCAATAGAATCAATATCAACTTGGAATTAGGGTCAATTACTAAATCTTTGATCTTTTACTCGATTCATGACGTTTTCAGCATTAACGTCAATACTTTTCCAATATAGAAAAAAACACGGAGAGCGAATTCATAAACCTGTTTTTTGTTGATCGTTTCTCACCTGACACTGGGTAGGAACGTCGGGGAATTGCCTTGACAGTCTAAAACCTTGCTCCTCATGGACACATAAGTCGGAAAAAACCTTGGAAAATCAGTATTCTGATCAAAATTAAAATTATATCACCAAATTAGAAGCGTCTCGTGACAAGTCAATGATGAATCCGGAATCAATTTTTTACAAGAATTTTACTAAAATTTTGAGTGGACTGGAGTGGACGCACAACAAGTCTCCAGAGAAGACTGCGAATCTTCCGGTGATTTTAAGGCTTTTACGAAGTTACGAAGCTCCCTTCACCTGCTCCCATCCATTCACTTGAGAATTAAAATCAAGAGGGGATTTCAAGCTTTCTACATCCACACCTACATTTTCATTCCTCTTTTTGAAATTTTCAAAAATCGTACTTCTAGGTAATAGAATCAGTGAGAAGTCACTGAAATTACAGTCGGCAAAGAAAGTCCTTCTTTTCATGGATAAAATAATTTTTCAAAATTTACTTTTGTATAAAAGTCACAATTATTTAGTGTTTCTTATTAACAATAACTAATGAGATTACTGACTCATTTTATTCATGGAATATTACTTGCAGCCGTTTGTAAAATGTTTTAGTGGAAAAAAAGATTTTTCTTCAGGAACATAACAAATTTAGAGTTTTTTTTTGTTTATAATTATATAGAAATAAAAAATATTTTATGTTTACGATTTGTAAGAGTAAAAATCCACACCGTTGTGGGAAGTCGGTACGTGACTGTAAGCACGAAATTAAAATTAATAAGGACCTAACGAGATTTTTGTCAACATTGAACCCAAAAATTATATTTGTTGAAAATCAGAATGCCTCGGGCTCATTTGGATAAGAAATAAGATAAAATTGTCTACCATCGCTTTTGTAATCAGAGAGTTTTTAAAGAAGTTATTAGGACTTTTGATAATCAACCAAATATTTAATTTTAAAAAATTTGTAGAAACGTTTGCATCTTATTAATGAAGAAAATAACGTTAGGCCCTCTTAAAGAAAAGGGTTTTTTCCAATTAATTGTTATCACAAAAGGCATCAAACAATATTTTCGATGTAATAGGATAATTTATACTCTAAGAAAAATGATATTCACCATATACCTGCAGTTAAGGTAAACTAGAATCTGATGCAACAAAGATGGGAGTGTCATCAGATCATGGCGACGTGGAATTTGTACGTTTGTGTCTGTAATATTTCAGATGTAAAACTTTTGCCCAATGTTAACAAAATTTCTCTTGGCGACAAGAAAAGACAGAACAGTATATAGGATTTTATTGATGATACCAAATAACGTTTAGAATCTTAAATTGTTTCAAATTCAAATGGATGGTCCTAGAATAATATTGATGTTTTCAGTTTGATAATCCAAAGACTCTTGAGATTTTGTCAGATTGATTTAAATGTTTTCATCCAATTTACAAAATAATATATACTCAGAAATCTTCTGAAACAGGATAAACATTACGGTCTTGAAAAATTAATTTGAAAAATTTAATTTTTAAAGTAGCCTTAGATGTTTGAAACACAAAAGAAAAACTTCAAGAATTATAAAAGAAAATGTTTTCAAACACGAAGTGAAGTTTGAATTACGTAATACTCTTTGTTCTTAAGAAGAAAAAAACATTATTCTCGTTTAACGGAATTAAGTAGAAATTGAATATTCAATTCATTACAATGTAGAGAACGAGTAGCATGTAAAAATGAATAAATTACTGTTAAATGTTAAACCAACAAAGAAGACCTATTACAAATCAATATTTTCTAAAAAAAATGTAAATCAATTGAATTGTAATTAATTGGAAAATAAATACAGACTTTGGAATTCTTAAACTATTCTAAGAAAATAATTATATTCTGGAGACCAAAGATAATAAATAGAAAGAAGCCAATTGCTAAAATTCCAAATCGAAAACTAAAAGAGGAATAAATAAAGGCAATACACACGATTAAGATATTAAAAAACAACTTTATTTTGCCTCTATCGTATTGCAAGGATTTAAATTAATTAATCGATTAGAATGTTCAGCTAATTCAGTAATACTAACTCTACCTCGTTGCTGAACAAATTTCGCGACAGCTTCGAGTTCTTTCTGTGAAATATAAATAAATTTTCCTCGATCATCAATGACTCCAGTCAATGTACCACTGGCTTGCAGATCATGAATTCTTTCAATAACATGCGCAGTTTTTAAGGAAAAATGACCAGCGAGATCTTCTAAAATAACAACCTTGTTCTGTTTGATATAATCTATGAAATCCTGTAATAAATTCTTTTGTTCTTCCTCGTCCTTTTCCTCAAAACCTTCTTCTTCAACACTAAAAGCTTCCTTCATTTTTAAATATTCCTCGTACTCTTGTTTTTCTTTATCCTCTCTAGCTTTCTTTTCTGCTTCCTCTTGTCGTTTTTCATCCTCGCGTTCTTTTTCACTCTGCCTATCTCGTTCCTCTTGAAGCAATTGCTCCCTTTTTTTGCGGTCTTCTCGTTCACGGTCTAGAATTTCCCTCTGAGCTTTCTTTTCAGCTTTTGCTTCCAATTTCGCCCTCTTTTTGGCCCCTAATTTTCCATCAGGAAGTTCACCTTTGTCCTCCGCCTCGAGGTTTTCCTCGGTGTCTGATCTATTTTGTGGATCTTGATTGACTTGTGGTTGAGGTTCATTTCCTCGGATTCGTTGTCGAGCATTTCTCACTCCCACAACTCGACGAACTCGTTGACCAGGAGGTCCTTGTCCTGGAGGTTCAACCTTCGATTTTTCTAAAATTAAAAAAAGATAAAGTTAAATTAAATATAATTTTAAATTAAGATCTAAAAACATAATATAGATTTATAAATGTTTTCATAAAAAGCTTATTAAAAAAAGTATATCGTCAATCATTAATTAAAAACAATTAAAACTAAAAACTATACGTTCAAAAAATATAAAATTCTAATTTCAAATTATTTTCTTAAATAGGTATATCATATTTCAGTATGTCAACAAGAAAACAAATAACACGTTACTCGAAATACTTTAAACAATACAATAATAATACCGAATAATACAAAATAAGAATAAAATAGGTATTTAAAAACAGCTGTCAGAAATTTTAGGTTAGGAAACATCATGTCAAAAACAGAAGACGATAGTTGATATAACTATTACTTAAAATTTACCATAAAATTAAGAAAAACCTACTTGATCCTTTGCGAGACCATACTGATAGTCCCACAATTAAAATCACAATAACTACAGCAAGTGACAAAAGTAAAAGAGGATCCATTATAGAAAAAGTTGGAAAAAGTGTTGAGATGTTGAGAAAATTATATACAATTGAAATCTACTAGGATCGGTCGTTGATAAAATACATCACATGCTTTTTCCGTTTTCAAAAAATCAATAACATTTCTCATAAGTCTCGTAAGAGGACGCCACTTACTGGAATTTCGGGTTTATGTCGAAGTGTTTCTAAGCTGACGTGGGATTTGGCATGTGTGGCTGTTTTCAACCAATTTTTTCCGCAATATTATTTCTAAATTTGTATTAATAGTTCACTAGAGATATTGACGGACTAAACAAAAATGTTGAAACATTTGATTATTTTCTTAGTGCTTAGTGTAGTGTTTGAATATACTTCAGGACTTTATTTCCACATCGGCGAAACAGAGCGAAAATGTTTCATAGAGGAAATTCCAGATGAAACGGCTATTTTAGGTATAAATATTTATTTTTTTGAATATTTTCAGACTTTTTTATTTGATTATGAAAGTATAAAGACGATTTTTTTCGAAGATTATAATTTTTTAAACAAATTGTTCATGTATGTGGATATTTAAAGTAACATATGAAACTGATAAGGTTAGGAACATTTTGGAGTATCCAAAGTATTTTAAGTAAATTTGATTCATTTTACTATTTAAATCATTATTTTAGAATACGCTTTATTCAAAATTTGGATGAAATTAGTTTGAGTACAATTAAGAAACTTGACTTATTTTTAATCAATCACCATATTGACCTAAGTAAATGATAGTTTATGACATTCAAAACTTCCTGTGATTTTGAATAACAATTCTATGTTGTTCTATAAGAATTTTGTAAAAAAATTGGATTATAAATGATGTTCTTCAATTATTTATTGCAGTAAACTACAAAGTCGAACTCTACGACCCAAGAAGTCAGGGCTTTATGCCAAGCAGTCCTGGAATAGGAATGCACGTGGAAGTAAGAGATCCTGATGACAAAACAATTCTTTCGAGGGTCTACAGTTCCGAGGGTCGAATTTCTTTCACTTCGCACACTCCAGGCGAACATGTTATTTGTTTGTACTCCAACAGTACTGCCTGGTTCAGTGGCACTCAATTGGTAAGAAAGAAAGTAGTCAAATTAAAAAATCTGAACTCAGCAATGCTAACTTCGTAAAAATCATTAAATTCAATACTTATAAGTCCACCATTTTCTCAGAGAGTACACATCGACATTCAAGTTGGAGAACACGCCATTGATTACGCAAACATAGCCCAGAAAGAAAAACTCTCTGAACTTCAACTAAGGGTTCGTCAACTGTTGGATCAAGTTGAGCAAATCACGAAAGAACAGAGTTATCAAAGGGTAAGAATCAATTTTATTTATATTATAAGTAGAAAAATAAAATCATCGAAGCTAGATTACAAATTAAATGATTGATAATTGAAATTTATATTCCAAGATATAAACTACTCATAGGCACTTTATTACAAATTTTTTAAGGAAATTTATTTTCAAATATATTAAATCATTTTCAATTTCAGTATCGAGAGGAAAGATTCCGGCAGACTTCAGAGAGCACCAATCGTCGTGTTCTCTGGTGGTCACTCACTCAAACTGTGATTCTCTTGTGCATGGGTGCATGGCAGATGAAACATCTCAAGAGTTTCTTCGAGGCTAAAAAACTAGTCTAGATACTAGAAAATTTCCATACCGAAAGGTAACGAACTCAATCTCGTCGATGCAATTAATTGCAACGTGTACAAAAATTCGTGTTAGAACATTCAATTCGCGATTTATATCAGTTCTCGAATTTTATGAATTCTTGTTTCGTATCTAGCCTGTCTTTGTACAGCACGTTAATAATATTAATATAAACCTGTGTTATGTAACGAAGGCGAGAAAGAATCTAACCTTCTCTTTCTATTATTAAATGTATTTAAATCTACATAAGTCGAAACTCTTCTAAATTCCTTCTTTTCTTTAGTATTCTTGACTCTAAAGTTACTTTGCTCTAGAATTCAGAATTATTTATCCTAGAAGATAAATTAAATATTATAAAGAAAATAGTTATGTTGGTACAAATAAATAAATAAATATTTCTTTTCAAAATCGTTTATATATTTCTTAGAAAACTAAGTCAAACTTGTTTCACAGAAAACATTCTACAAGATTAATACAAGTACATTATTGTTCTCTGAACTAACTCAGTATTTACAATCTTAATCGCGATTCTAAAATTAATAATACGGCTGGGTCACATCACGTCAGCCAAGAGGCAAACCCTAAGATTCTTAAATCGCTATTATCAATATGACATACAAAGGGTGTGAACTTTTATTCACAAGATAACATCTTAGTCTTAATTTATCACAAGGTCGTACTCAATTCAACCTTCAATTTCTTTTTAGTCATAAAAATTTCAATCCCACAAAGTGTAACACAAAAAAAAATGTAAGGTGAAATCTCCAATAAAACCAAAAACTGATATCAATTTACATTTTAGAGAATGAGCCTCGATTCTAACTCTATTTACATAGTTCGTCAAAATTCTGTCCTTTTACGCGTTAGTTAAGTTTAGCGTTTGTCATGTGTAGTCCAAGTCTCGAGGAATAAAAGTGGCATGAAGAATTAAATAAATATAGAGATGAGCCTTATTAAATAAATAGTAATGAGACTTATCTAACTTATGTCTAGGTTTCATGATCGAACAGTAACTTGATTTCTTATGGAAAAATAATTTATCTTTGAATGAAAATTTATCTTTCAGCGGAAGTCTGCAGAGTTCACTGGCCGACCAATCGTCAATCTTATCGAATTACTATAATCAGAGCTTCACATCCGCTCAGCGATACAGCTTCACACTCGAAGCTTCATCTGATTTCGCTCTTGTTCACAGCCAATGCGAATTACTCAGTCCTTTTAATAGTAGTGCATTTCACGAGGAATTCCGGAGAAAATTGATTCATGAAGGGGATAATTGTAAGGTCGAGCTCTGATGTAGTAACGATAAGAAGGGTGTGAACGACGCTCATGTAAAGGGGAAACGAGAGCATTGTTGGAAGGCTGCTCTGGTTTCTGGTAGAAACGACTATTGGTTTTCGTTTCGATTTCCTGAATTGAAGGAATACGAGGAAATCTGAACTCGTCGATGTCTTCGTCCTTGGGAAGTGGACCTTGTCCGTCTCCTGGAACCGGACGACCGTCTGGCATCACCCGGAAGACCATGGGACCCACGAGGAAAGGACCTGGGTGATTTGCTGGTCGAATGTAGTTTGCAACTGGTGCCGATTCCTCTGCCAATCCATTGTCACTTTCGGTATAATCTGGAACAGAAAGGGGAAAGAAAAATTAGATGAGAAATTCTTTATATATTTAAAAACGAATTTAAAAATAGTTCCATTTTCAAGAAGACAAAAATCTTTCCAATCTTTCGACATCTATCAAACACCGTTTAAAATTAACATTCTTGGCAACATTTTAAATCTCTAAATCTTGTATTCTCAAATTTAAAATTAGCGGAATATTTTAAGAAAACATTTGGATTCGATCAAATTTACGATACTCTAAAATCTGAAAAGCAAACTCTGAAGATTTTATCAATCTATTTGAAATTCTTGTCCAAAACTGTTCAAGAGTCGTTATTTCTAAATACATTTAAAAATAAATTATACCATGATTACATTTGAAAGCAACCAAATAAAAAGTAACAGAAATAATATTCTGATTTAAATTCAAATTCGTATAAAAAATAATATATCGTGACTCTTGAGCAATGACCCTCACATAAATCAGAAAGGCTTTAAGATGTTGACACCCAAAGGACATTTTGAAGACGCCTCAACGACTTTTATTCCGGAAAAGATTACTATTAATGTTTTTGTGATGATTGTTAAGCAAACCACGTCGAATAGTTTATTTTAATTCAACGACCTATAAGCTCCTTAGGAACTCTTCCTACTTCCGGCAGGTCAATGATTTCATAAGTACTGAGAAAAATATCTGAGTTGAATATCTTTCACTGAATTCCAATAAAAAAAATATCTAAAAAATCGCAAGAGATAATTTCTCAAAATAAATCTAAATTAATCTGTACTTATGCATTGTACTTTAATAAAGCCAGGTTCAGCTTAGGTGCTTAATTCTATTCATCTCGATTCAATTACTTTTTTTTTCTTCAATAGCTTCTTTAAAATACCTTTTCCTTTACGAGCATTACTGTTTTGATCTTGATCAGGTATTCGCGGGAGCCTAGCATGTAGGCCAAGGTGTCATTATTTTTTTCTCTTTTTAATTCTCTCTTAACTCCGAAGGAATTCTTGTTCTCTGCCTTCAAGGTAGAAAAAATTCGATTTTGTTTTATTCTCAGATCGGGATTTATTTCAGTCCTTAAACTTAAAATGACTCCTACATTATTATTTCAACCTTTCAGAAACGTATTCCCTGTCTCTTTGTATTTTCTTCTTTGGAAGCCTCTTTGGACATTTGGATAAGACGATTTTATAAAAGGAGAAAATTTCTGCTAGGGATTAAATTTCATTGACGATCGGATACTCGTATAAATTGAAACGGTCGAGCAAGTTTCCATACTTTCGAAAAAGAAAACTTTGCGGTATCAAAATAGCTTAAAGATATGGGAAAGCAAAGAAATTCGAAAAAACACGATATTTACGTACTTCCGATTCCAATTACGATTACAAAAATCAAGAATCATGATTCTTTTTTCCTTAGTTTCTAGACCACAGTCTTTTCTTATTATTCAAGCACTAACCACATACTGGATATAATCATTCAGAATCTAAAAAAAAATTCTTCATGGTCTGTATTCCGAAACAAGTTTCGCAGGAAAATGATTTTGCGCGTTGGATTCAATTTCTATAAATATTCTTTGTATTTCACTCGCAATAAATTAAAGAGGAGGAAAAATTAGACTTGTATACTTGGCTCGAATTTCTTTTTCATTTTTTTAAAACCGGTTTTTCCAGATCTATTTTAGTTTAAAATTTTATTTATAATATGAATATCTTGTTACTTCAAAGTATTTTTGCAGGATTTGCATGTTCTTTGAAGATTGCGACGATTTGTTAAGCAAAGTGTGTTTGCACTTGGTGCTCATGCATCGTCTGCAGATGGAAATGGGCCATGAGAAAATGTGAAAGCCACGCTTCTTGAAGAGACACGTTAAGAAAAGTTGACCTCGATAAAATCCATCCAGCTTTCGGATTTCCGTGGGAATCATCGGGACCGAATTATTTCTCATTATCACCGATAGATTTTCTCACAAAGGCACGTCAAACAATTGATTCTTAGAAATTGGAGACCTCCGGTCATTAATCAATCCTTTAACCGACCTCCACGTCATTAATCGCCTTCCTCAATCCGAGATGATAAGCAAAATTTACTCGAAAAAAAATTTCTGTACATTCGCTTCATTAAATACTTTTAAATCTTTTATTCCATATTAATCAGACTTTCTTAACCATCTTCTACTTGAACGTCTGAACCTGAACTTGATTTTAGTTTTATTTTTATTTAATTTGATTGAGAAAGGAATAAAATATTCTCCGACTTCTCCATAAGATTCATTCAAGTGTGAAAAAATTTCTACCCTGCAGTAAAGAACATTTATGGTAAAGAACGCGGAAAATTTCTCCCAACCGGTGAGATTTATTTTCTCTGACGCATTGATCGTTGGAAATTATAATCAGATTTCTTTTCTTTTAGTAAAGAATATCTTCATTTAAAATTAAATTTACAGGAAACCTAAGTAAATTAGTTATCGAGTTTATTAATAATTTTGGAGAAAATATTTACCTGGAGTACCGGAATAACGATCATCAACTTCTTGCTCATTTCTTCTACTTCCTCCTACCAAAGCTCGCCAGACTGAAAAAAAAATGTAAACAATATTAGATGAAGAATTTCAAAATTTTGAGTTGGATTTTAAATTGTAAATTAACATATTTTGAAATTGAAAACTAAACTTACTCATATCTTCAGAATCTCGTTGATAAGGATCCAGTAAATCCAAACGATCGTTGCTTATACTGGCCAGTTTTTGCTTGCCAGTGACCAAGAAATTTTTGTTGCAGTCTGGCATTGAGGAACGAGAACAGTATTTTTCTACCTGTTGACTGAAGATCTTGTACAAGTGACTCATCTGAAAAAAAGAAAAATCACCAGATTAGTAACCAATTCTTTAAATAAATTTTAAATATTAATTTTTATAGAGCTTATTTTATATTTTATGCACAAAAATTCTAAATATGACTTTTAACGAAAGAGAGTTACTATAAATAAAATTTTGAACTATAATAATCATCAGTTGAGGAAAAACTTTATAACATAAATTAAACTTCAAAAGCAATTTATTTTCTGTTGAAACTTTTGGCCCCTATTTAAAAATTCGTGTCGTATCGTTTGCTGCAATAACTTTTCACAATAAATCTTCGAAAACGTGACATTGTTGCAATGCCTTTGCAAAAATTGTATCAATATGAGTGCGTTCAAAATAACGAGGCACGTAGCGATGAGTTTCTAAATTACTTTCACCCACGCTTAAAAATCTTAAATTCAAATGCCGATATTTTAATATTAAGCAAGGAGTCTACACACGGCCGGATTCCTAATTAGCAAAAATTAATTCATTAAATTACCAATTTTCCACTGGATGAGAAGTGAGAACTTAAATTAATTTAACGCTAGGAATCACTTTATAAATTCCTGCTCAGATAAAATTTTATTGGTGCTTCACCTTTTATTTTACTACAAAAAATAGATATTAAATCGATTGACGTAAGATGCCATCTTACTGATTGGATAATGACTTCCTTGGTTGAGAAATACGAATTAGAATCAGGATAATATTCGTATTAGATATTTTGGATTCTATTTAAAAATAATATTTACATTTAAATAGCCTATTTTTGTATAATTTAAAACTAATTAATTATAATTTGTTTCAAGTTTTGATGTGGAATATTTTTCAGTGAATTTTTTGCATAGCTTTTTTTTCAAGCAGGGAATTACAGGTGACGAAAGAGATAAAGTTGACCTGAATTCACGTGTGTCAGCGTATCAGGACAAACTCTGTAATGTCTCTTTATTTTTATTCCGGATATTGAGAGAAAGTAACGTTCAATAATAATTAGCGCGGAAAAAGACGCACTCACGTTAATTGTTGGTCAAATAAATACACAATTAGACATATTATTTAGACATCTAAAAAGTTGATATTTTTCAAATTATTTGGATAAATATTGTTGAAATTAAAGGTCACAAAATTTAGAAAGAGAAGATCAATTGAAAGGCAGTAAAATAAGTGATAATGAGGTGAAAATTAATTTTAATTTAATTGGAAAAGCTCTGATATTAATAGAAAATTCAATCTGTTTTCTCGATAGTCGACTTTATTCGTTCTAGAAGAAATGGAGTGTTCTTGAACTTCAACTCATAACAAGGCAGCAAACAACTTTTACGCACTCGAGTCATTTACCTTTTACCCAGTTCAATAAATAAATTTTTTTTTTATTTTTTAATTTTTAATTCGCAATAAATATTTCTTTATTCACAATCAGATCATTTGAAAGCTTCCATAGGATAATAAAAACAAGTCTTCGAAATCTAGTCTGCCTTTCAAATATTAATTTAACGCTTTGCGATTTTTATTTTACCATGAATAAAGCGAAACCAATATTAAAGAAATAAAACTGAATTTGCTTCAATTCACTTGCATTATTTTCATTCATAAATTTCAATCTTTATTGTAATTTATGTGCCGTAATAATTCTTAGGTGGCATCGAATGCATTCGATTCTTTGGTGAAAGCCAGACTTGTATAAAGAACAATAATTTGAATTCGAATTGAATTAGAAAAAGTGGCTATTATCAGAATCAGTGATCCATTTTCCAAATGGAAAGGAAGATTTCCACTCTTTCTTTAAATTTCTATAAATTAATTTTCCAATAAAAATTTTAATATTTAATTCAAAGCAACTTTATAAACAAAATATTCAAAAATTAAATCCTAAACTTTATTTTATCTTAAACCTAATTCTTATTTTCTCAACCAGTTTTTCAGGATTTTCTCTGTACACAATTAAAAGTTAAAGATCCACTAAAATTAAATAATTATTTCTTTTTATATCACTTCTTACCTTTTCATCCCTTGTGAGATATTCCCAAATGGGAATAGCAGATCCTGAGATTCTGGAAACGAGACAAAGTCCCAGAAAAGAGGCTGCAATGGAAGAAAGCCTCATTTTCATTTTGGCCTCTTTTAATCAAGCCTGATTAACTATTTTCCTTTTTTTAAAAGTCAATTTGCACTGGTGTTCGCGATTGGCACTTTTCCCCGATCACGAAATCCTAAGCTGATTCTTTTTTGAATGAGGACTCTTGATTGAAATGATCAAAACACACCAAAGTTAGTTTTAAGGACACTTATTTTTGCTTTAAATATCTCGAGACGATCACTGTGAGAGCTCGCGAGAAAACTGACTTTACTCGAACGTAGTCGGTTGGTTTTATGCCCAGGCGATGGTCCGAAAGTCATGACTTGGTGCGATTAGGTCACCCTACCACTTCCAATAGATCTTCGTTTTAATCCAGCCTTCTGACGTCTGTTTATCCATTTTTTTTTATTGAGAATGTCCCTTCTTACAGGTTGATGACACTCTTAAGAAAACAAAATTTTTGTTTTTAATAATCAAAATCTAAACGTTTTAGTAACTAGTAGATAAACCGCACTTTATAGTATCTTTGTTTTTTTTTCATTTTTTTTACCATAATAACTCAAATTAAATTAGTTCAAAATATTTTTAATAAAGTCATAAATTGAAACTGAACAATTTTAAGTTTCCTTTTAATTGATTAATTTTTAAATGATTCAATTATAAAATGTATTTGATTTTAGGATAGTAAAATTGAAATCTAAAAAATATGCTTTATTTATTTTTTTTTAATTATGAGAATGCGGTATCAAAATATTTTGCCTGAAGCTAAAACAGCTTTTGAAAAAAATTATATATTTCTCCACCTAAATGAGAGATTAGAATCTCATGTGGAATCTGTACGCAAATCGAGACGCAAATGTTGCTCTATTAAATTTATTTATTCGTATGCAAAATATTTCTATACTAATATTTCTATACACTCATCTTCAGAGTGAAAACAAAAAAATATGGAACAAAAACTTACATCCTTTTCTGAAATTTCAGGCCCAAAAACAATGAAATACCGAAGTTGAAAACAAGTTTCGTGACAATCTGAACGTTCTACTTGGGTATTGTTTATTTTTATATAAGCAATAAACATCCCGTGACATATTTTTATTCAAAATACAAGGATACCTGTGACGTAGGTCACTGTCCATCCAACATTATACGTGTAATAGTAATATGCATATTTAAAAGTATAGTGAAAAAAACTGCGTCGACTTTTGGTAGCCTATTACGTTCTTGACTCACCTGATCTGCGCGTTAGAAAAGTAAACATATCATAAATCAGAGATCTATTTTTCCAATTAAATATTCTATTTAATTCACGAAACGTCTCTTCGAATTAATTCAGATCTTCTTATTTTACATGGAGAATAAATTGAGAGTACAATTTGAATTTAAAAACTTCCAAAATATCTTGAAGCATAATATTGTTAAAATTTTAAAGCCTTTGTTATGATTTAAAAACCTTTTAAATATTGAAAAGGCTTAAAATTTAAAAATATCGAAAAATGTGTAATTCGAGTAACAGTCTTTTTGACCTTTCTGATAGAATTTATCGTATTGTTTAAAGGAAAAGAAAATTCCTTATACATAGATTTTCAAGAACGACAAAGTCAATTCCATAATCGTCGACTTCTGATCTCGGTAGTTACCTAACAATGATGAGTATGAAGTGCAGATGAGAAGAGGTATAAATAAGAAATTGACTCATAGTAAAATGGCAAACAATGCTGGAAAAAAAGAGAGACCACATACGCATCTTGTTGTTGAGCATTGTGTGATAATTATTGATTACAATTTATTGCAATTAAAAATGTACAAAACTCCATCAGGATGTGAAAAGGAATTCTATAAATTTGAATGAAGCTTGTAAATAATTAAATACTAAATTTAAACTTGCTGGTAACTCCAAACAGGTTTCACTTCTCCGTTAAATAAAGGTATTTACATTAAACAAGAATTTAAATTATCAACTATTAAAGCTTAAAGCTTTGCTTTATATTAAATTAAGTTATTTATAAGCTCTAGAGTTGGAATTCAGAAACTTGGATGAAAGTGAATAAAAAATGTTTAAGTTATTGACTTTGAAAAAAGTGATTTGGTAACTTTTTAGGTGAAAATTGCTAAATTACAAACCCTTTCTATTTCAAACAGCATTCGAATTTAATATTCTATCATTTTGAACCATTTTTACCATTGAAGCCACAGAATTTTGAATTAAAAATTGTTTGATTATTACATTTTTTATTGTGAAATTATGCAATCTTGAAAAATTGAAATAAAGAAATTTTGAAATGAATTGAATTCATTGAACATTATTTTTTTTATTGACCAGGAGAGAACCTAGAAAAGACCTGGAACTTTGAAACCAGGCTCCTGTAAAACCCTGATGGAAAGTTGCTTTCAGCTTACGATTTTTTATGTATCTGCTTAATAAATACAAATTCCGTTAAGTCATATCTGGTTATATTTACTCGTAAACATTTATGTGGAGTTTGATTCAGACTATTCGTTGAAATGCTCAAATGAAAGTAGCAAGCAATAGTCGTAAACGATGTCAGTGATGTCATATTGGAAGAACTCTTCCGCTTTGAAGTCGATGACCAATTGACGAATGAACTCTGACTTTTTCGCAAACATCTACAGGTGCTAAAACGGGATTGAAATTTTAAGTACTAAAACTCTCTAAAAAAATGTATAATATGTTTAAATAAATAGATCTAGGAATCATAAAATGACTTGAAGTAACGACATTTATGAGGTCTGTGGAAAATTATGCAACAATTGCAATTGTATGCCATGAGTTCTCGTAATAGGTAGAAAAGTCTCGATCATTTTCCTTCTAGACATTTCATTTCATCAATTCTTTCATTACTTGTTTGTTTCCACTTTTAAATTTCTCAATGCATTAAGGGAGATATTTTTAATCGATCTTTTCAAAATTTTAAAAGATCATTGATTTACATCAATTTGAAAGATTCCTTGACATTTTATGATATCGAGATACTTTAGTTCCTTCAGAATATTCAAAATCTATTCAGACTACAAATTATATAAATTAGTTTATATTACCGCAATTAAAATCCAGTGAGGTTCTATAAACATTAATAAAATGGAAAATCAGGAACAATAATAAATAATAAAATTAAATAAATGTTCTTGACATAATTTTAGAAACATATTTTCTCCATTTTAATTGAAAAACTCAAGACTATGAAAACCAGTTAAAAGATTTTTTCTGGCCCTGACTTACTTTTCACCTGTCCATTTAGAATCATCTCTCAAACTTTGAAGCCAGGAATTTTCCTATCCTTGTAATTTTACTAATATTTTTTAATACAAAAAAATATTAGATTTTTTTATAATCAGGAATTATAATTATTTTTCACCTCTAAAAAAATTCCTGGGGAATTCAGGAGCCGTTTTTGAAAGGATCATAAATCCTATTAATTTAAATTAAATTAAATTCCCAATTTCGTTTTACAAAGTAAATGTCAAATTCCGCTTTAATCAAATTCTCTTTCCATATCCTTTTGATATTTATACGGTTCTTTTGGTCTCCGGAAAAAATTGAGTACCGACTAGACGAGCCTGATGGGGCTTTTCAATTAATGCAAAAATTCTTCAGCATTCAAAGATCGGACACGAGAATAATAAAAGGCGGATGTATCAGCAACTTTATAAGTCTTGAGCATTCGAATATATAAAACCAGAATCTCCGTTTGCGTCACATAGTCCCTCGTGGGAGGCCCGAAACTATTGGGAATCCCCCTAGCAAAATCAAATCCGAAATGCTAACGTCCCAGAAAAAAAACCTGATCTATAAGCTTATCATTATATTAAAATTCGAAGTTTTAATATTAGAGAATCTGTAAATTAAAAATATTAAAAATTTGCAGGCTTAAAAAATGAAACGATTTTTCTAGAAGAGATTTCGTATTCTTATAGGGCTTTAGTCTCAATAGAATTACCAAACGGTACAGAATTGCAGAATCTCTTCAATCGGAACGCAATATTCAAACTCTGAGGGCAATGACTGTCGCATGTGTATATATATTATATATACAACAAAGAATGCATTTCCTATTCGAAGTCAAGTTGCAGTTATCACACCACTTCCGATCTTCACAATTGTGCTTTTGTTCAAAAAATCCTTTGTTCAACTACCACCTCTGTTTCCGCATTCCAATTTCAATCGTTCATCCCATATACATCAACCATTTCTTTAATCTGATTATATATTTATAACACACAGAAAGTTATGTACAGTTACATGTTAAAAATGTTAAAATGATAAAAATTTTTAATTATATTGAGAAGGAGATAAAAAGACTATGAAACAGATGTAAACATTCTGAATGTACCATCAATGAAATAAATTCTATTCTATTATATATTTATAATACATTTTATAATTGAAAGCGTGGAAAATGGAAATTATAAAATCGTGAAAGTTAAGCGTTAAAATAGAACTCAGTTTCAAATTAAAATATGTATTCAAAATTGAATAACAGCAAAGTTGGATCAGTTAAAAATTAATCAGTTAAGCTCAACAGTAGCTGTTATAAATCGATTAAAATCCTAATATGTCTAGTAAGTTGTGATTTATCAGCGCATTGCAAAGCGCTCTAATTTTCTAAAAATGTGAAGACTTACATTTCGGAAGCCACCGTGTGTGAAACAGAGGAATCTTTGGAATTTATGTAAATGAATTGACGTCAAGGGACTGAGACAACCCACGTTTTGGCGCCACGAGAATAGGGATCAGGAAATTTCATATTCTTTTCGAGTCTTAAACTGGACATTCCACTTGAATCTCGGCGGCGCTGACCGTAAAGTGGATGTTGATGCCCAATCCAGAGACACGTTGAATCATTATGTCATCGTTCAGACACTCACGAGGCAACGGCAAGGACGCATTATTATCAAGTCGACCTATACCTTCATTCCACTTCCAATTTCCAATTCTTGCCTATCATTTAATGAATTCGTCGATTCCAAAAATTGACCACGTAGCAGGACCGGTTCAGATCAATTTTTTTAACAAGTTCGTCCTCGATTTTTTTCTGCATACTTCTTGTAATCCTTCGAGATCCCTGGAAATTTGAATAATGTTAGATCCATTAGAATGCCTCGAATTCATGACTCGCGATAAAATTACATATTTCAAATGAAAAAACTTTTCCCATGAAAAATGTAAAAATTTAAATATCTTCAATTTTAAAATCGCTGGCAGACGAAATCTAAAAGTATTTGCATAACGGTACGATCACAATGCCAATTGAAAATTTCAAGTCTTGATTATCAAAAGCTAAATTTGATTTTTGAGTACCCACAGACGTAAACATTATTTTCTTTGCCATTTTACATGCAGCCCGTATTTCAAGAGATTTTTTAAAGACAGAAAGAATTTTTAATCTGGGTTATGACCTCTTTTATCTCTTGCAAACCAGTTTTGATGACTCGACTCAATTTAAACATATTTAATTATTTTATTTCTGAAAATTGTTAGTGGACTTAACAAGGGAAAATATTTAAAGACCCAAAGATTTTACTAATGATTTTATTTACAAGCCGAGAAACGCATGATTTAAAATAATGATATTCGCTGCAAGGTCTCTCGTAAACGCAAATACTTTAAAACACTTATAAGATAGTTATTTCAATAAACCTGATGCTCATATTTTATAATTGACTTTATTATAGGATGTTTAAAATCAACTTAGATCTAACTTCTATTTTTACTTAGATTGTATGGTAATAATATGTATGTATTTGAATTTGACCTTTTTTAAATTTCAAAAATTTTAATTTCTGCGGCCTCTAAAATAAATATTATTTTAAACATCCATCAAGTAGGAGGATTTTGAGATCTGCTTTTTTATCATCTTTGGCCGTATGTAACCCAAAGTTTTTACTGAGGCAAATCGGCGATAAATCTTGCAGCGAACATGCAAGTCGGGAATGTAATGTAAAGCTTATTTAACGAGTACAAGATTCCTGAATAAAAATCTGTTTTGATTTTGGAGATTTCGCTCACTGACGTCAATCCACTTCCAACTAGAATGCTCGTAAAAATGTTGGCACGGCGCCGTTCGCCTCTATAATCATCCGTTCTTAGTCAGATGAGATTGATTAATCGCCGTGTCAAATAAGTCGCACGTAGGTTGACAGACATAATTTAGAATCAAAAAACATATTTACCCGAGAAATCATATTCATTTTATTTGCACCGAATCATATTTTGTCACAGATTCTTAGAACGATCGATATGTTTTTTCATATTATCATTTTTGGTAATACTTAAAACGAAAACAAGAGTCATCAACTGATTAATATACAAAAAAAATGAGATTTGATTTATATAAGCGTAATGGATTAAAAAAAAACCTAAATCAAAAGTGATGTAAATTTTTTTTTTGGAGACATCAATTGGAAAATTTTGTAAGTTTGAAATAACAATTTCTCAAGTGAAAAGAGAACTGTTATTTCTCGAGTAAGCAAATTAAAACTTGGGTTATCCCTGACAGATGACGTCGGGACGTAAATTATTTAACCGCTTATTAGCGATTCCTGTCTGTGTCACCGTGAAATTCGGAAGGCGGAATCTCATTGGAATAAACCGCAAACAATCGCTCACAGCAGGCTTTGGCGCCAGACGAGAAGTTTGCCCGTCTTAAAGTGCGGACTTTGTACGGAATGTGTCTTTGTAAGGTCGTTTCCACATTCCAGTCGGCCTTGTCTGGAATGATGAACCTCTGCCTCGAAACCTTCTTGATCTCATTCCCTCGTAAAAACAAGATGACTTATAATCAGCAAATTCAACGCAATATTATTAATTATAAAATCCCTGAATCTTAAGTCGAACTTGTTTCACTACAACGCATTAAAAATCGAGACTGCGAAATTTCTCATTTTAGAGAAATTAAAAACGAGAAACTCAAGGTTATTTCGTATCTCTGATACTAAAAAACATTCCAAATATTGACACTTAATTAAAATTAATAATTTACAAAATTATCGTAATTCTTTTAAAAGAAGATTCAACTAATTCAAGTTTGAAATATCTTGTAAAAGTAATAAAAGTATTTCAAACTATTTATCAAGGAATTAATAATAAGAGTATTTTGAGAAATAAAAAAATATATTTCAAGTTTTAAAAAGTTTACAGCTTTCGTTATCACTTTTGAACTATTAAATATTTTATATATATTTAAAAATTAAAAAATTTTATCGAGCAGTAGAATTAAAAAAGATCTTAGTCCAAAGACTTGTAATGTATGCATTAACTTACAATCTATTCGTCAATTAATATGTAACTCTGTTACACTCGTAACTTTAACAACAAATTAACGACGTCCGTACGCGTGATGCGACTGATGCGCTGGAAAACAAATATGTAGTTCATCTATTAGAATTTTTTTAATTTTTAAGACTTTAAACATTATAAGAGTAAATGAAAAATTCAACGTACGTTTGTAAAATTCACCAAGAAAATCAACATCAGGTAAAAGACTGTGGATCTTTTGGAGAACCTTAGCTTTTGATGCTAAGGTTGCATTTTCATTCCAAATCTGAAAGTATAGATTTGCGTTTAGAATTCCTAAAGAGAGAATACATTTTCAAAAATGAGAAAATTCATGACTAATTAATTTTAAGCTTTTCTGAGAATTTCAACCTTTATCGCTTAAAAAAGTATGAATGATATCATTATATTTGCAGATACTAATCAACAATTGACAGCCTTTAAGATTTGTATTGAAAGGATATGTCTAAAAAAATCCTTTGTTAATTGAAAGATTCTAATTACGAAGTATTTGTGTCATTAGAAAGTATTTAAATATTCAAACTGAAACAATTTTCAATTAATTAAGCATGTTAATAAAATAAACTAAAAAAATTTTGAATGTTTAGTTTACTAAAATTTAGATGCTTCGATCTCAAATTTGGATAAAAATGAACTTAAATTAACGTTCAATTCAATACAATTATTAAATAGTAGAACTAAAAATCATTTGATTTTGGTTGAACTCTGTGTGAGTTTTTAAATAGTTTATTCGAATAAATTTTCCGTGAAAGAAAAAATATACGTATATTGTGAAATATAGAACATATGAAAAAAATATGCATATTTTTTTCCAGATTTATTAATTCTTTAGAATTTTAGAACTCTGTGTCAAAAGGACAATTGTATTTATTGAAGGTGAAATAAATAAGTTACCTGGAGCAAATCATCTCTATCTCTTATTGATACAGTGACACCACAAACTTCGTCTCCTTCGGCTAAGCTATCCAAAAACTGTTCCCCAATGGCAGCAAGCACGACCTCTTTCCAAACTTTAGCCTGTATATCATTAATGTAAAATGCAAAGATTCAGTTTAGGGCCTAAAATGAACATTTAGGACTCACAGTGTCGCTTTTGTGACATTTTAGCCTCCAGGTGCCACCCTTCTGATTCACTGGTTCCTCCCACAGTGGATACCTTTCATCTCTCATCATGTGGTAACTGTATCTGATCTGAAAACATCAAATTGATTTAAATTCAAATGAGTGAAATCGATTTTTGGAATACTTTTTTCAAACTAAATGGTTTGCTTCCGTATATACATTTTTAATACATATTTATTAAATTTTAAGATTTTTGTATTGAACTTTAAAGAAGGGAAAATTGATTTTATGCATAAAAAATTTGTGTATAAATTAAACGATTATACCTGAATTTCTGCGGGGTTGGGAATATTATTAAAAACAGCCCAAAAACGTTGTACAGTATTTATGGTGTAGATCTTCTTCAAATTGGCTTTGTACTCCTCGGCAGTCGTTCCGGAAATCGCTCTGATAAAAAATATTTTAAATAATTATAATGATAATTTAAGTTATTGTAAAATTAAAAAAAGATTTACTTTTTGGAAGAACGTTATGGTTAATGAATTTACTAAATTATAACTCAATTTTAACAAATAATATTTTTTAATTCAAATGTACCAACCTGAAAAAGAAATACGAATGATAAAAATGAAGTCTTTAAAACGTTATGTCAAATATTTTCATCACTATTATTTTCTTTTTTAAATAAGGAGATGGATGCAAGAAACGTTTTGATTAAAAAAATCATTATTTACATTTCTACGGGAGCCAATTCTAATTACCAATCTAATTTGAATGATATATTTAAAAAAATGGTAATTCACACACAGAAGGTTAAATATAATTTTAATCACAATCAATGTGTTTCTCTCATCTCGTTGAGTTTTACCAGGATGTTTCTAACAGGTTTTACTCTGGTTCTACTATAGCCTTATCAAGAAGATAAAAGCATACCTATACATATATAAAAATTTCCATGTCGTCACTAAATTTCTAAAAAAAAAAACTTTTTATGAAAATGCAATTATATTCAAATTCGACGCCCTTAATATTCGTAAGTAGTGGTAAAAAATAAAAAAATAATTCAAAAATAGTAAAATAAAAATCAGTAAAATGAAGATATGTATATATAATATATAATCTTTCATATTCCTAACCTCTAAGTGACTAATCTTTCGCGACCTGTAACATGCAAAATGAAACTTGCAGTTATAAAAAATGCAGAAATCTTATTTATAGTGCTAATATTGAATTGAATCGAAACAAAGCAAACTAGATAATAATAATGAGAACAAAAGTTCATGAATAATGCATTATTTTACGTCAACTCGAAACTGTCTTTTAATAATATACAAAAACGAAAAAAAAATTTTATTTCACAAATAGCTTCTAGCACATTGGATTTCTACAAACTAAAAGAATATAACGAACGACGATAATATTTATATATAAATATTTCAATCAAAAATAGGCGACAAGGAATAAAAGAAAATCGACTTTCAAAATCAAAAATCTTGTTTGTTACTCACTTGTCTAGCCAAAAAGTCCATGGTGTTTGTAGAGGAATTCCTGTACTTTCATGTTCTTTTATATTTTGAACTGTATCGTTCGTAAAAATAGGAGATTTTGACAATTCCGATTGTGGGCTGTCTTTTGATTCACATTCCAATGCAGCCATGTTTAAAAACTAGGGTAAGATGGATAAAAGCAGATAAAGGCCTGAGCACAATCGAGAACTGAACCGTAACATGTACCCGAAGATGATTCTGTCCTTTTCTGTCATATGCCCTATCTCTCTTGTGGTCAGGTGACAAGAGAGATGGAACAATATGATAGAAAAGGACAGAACTATCTTCGGTTTCAGCTTATAGGTTCAGTTCAGGGTTCAGTTTTACAATCGCGAATTGTGCTCAGGCAAGAAGATAAACCGATTAGGTATTTCACGCTGTGACGTAATAAACCGAAAATGGCCGTACGCTGGTGCATAAACATTGTCATCAAATGCATGGGACTAAACTTTATTTTTTTAATATCTTCATAAATAATCATTTGTTAACATTTTAGTATTTGGAAAATAGTTTTAGTTTCTAAAAATCTATTTAATAAAATGATAAAATAGATAAATTTTTAATTTTTGATTTTAATATTTTATTAAATAGCTTTTCAGAAACTAAAACTATTTTCCAATTACTAAATTCTTAAGAAATGATTATTTATGAAGATATTAAAAAATAAAGTTCAGTCTCATGCATTTGATGCCAATGTTTACGCACCAGTGTACGGACATTTTAGATTATTACGTCACAACGTGAAATACCTTATCCTATCCGGACATTTACAAAAAAACAAAGATAATAACCATCAATAACCTAACAAAAAAGTGGCCTGAAATGAATACGTTATTACATTTATTTATTTACAATAAGTTTATTTAAAATTCAACTAAAGTGTAATTTTTTTTGCAAATGTCTAAAAAACCAAGTGAATTTTTTCGTATAGCATAAAAGCGTTTCACAAATTCAAATTTCTCCCGCACTCTAGGCCGCAAAGTTATTCTGCACAGGCGCAACGGTCGACATTATTTTTCTTTGCCGTTTCGGAATCTCTTCCGGTGGTTGTATGTGGTATAGAGTGCTGTTTTCGGTGAGTTTCTCGAATATAAATCCGGTTTAATCCTTCTCACGAAAATGAAAGAAAGCACAGAATTTCCACAAAAGGAAAAACACAATTATTCCGAACAAATGATTCCAATATTTTTTATTCATCGCGAATGTTTCTTGTACACGTGATGAAAAATGGTTGACACATTTCGGTCTTCTCTATAATTCTAATTGCTTCGCAATTTGTTGGGGTTTTGAGGGAAAGATAGATAAAGTTGAGATATATTATATTTATAAAGTGCCTAGGTGAATAAAAGTGCATTAATATTGAATTTCGTGTGCAGGAGAAAACAGGATGAAGTTCAACAGACTGGTGACATCTTCAAGGAGGAAGAACCGCAAGAGGCACTTCACAGCTCCTTCACACATCAGGAGGCGACTCATGTCCGCACCTTTGTCTAAGGAACTCAGACAAAAATACAATGTGCGCTCGATGCCGATCCGAAAAGACGATGAAGTCCAGGTAACATAACCTCACTTTTCATAGTGTTCCAAAACCTCTTTCATTTTTTTTATAAATATTCATAATTGCTCACTTCTAACTATTCTCATAGATCCAATTTTATAGGGGTATTGAGTGTTGCATGCGGAATTTCTTTTAATTTTAAATTCTTAATTACATACATAAATAATGTATGACAGATTCATATTATCGAAAAGGGTTAAAATTTGAAATTCTTCAATTTGATAACTATATTGTATTCTTTCATTTAAAAAACAAAATCACTTGAAAAGTAAAAATACAAAATTTCATAATGATGAACCAAACCATTCACGGATAATACAACACGAATGTAATTCGGAAAACAGCTCCCAAGGTTTTCTTGAAAAGCCGTCGACCATTTACATATCAGTTATATCATGCAGAGCAATTGGCACTGAATAAACACAATATTATGTATAAAAATTCTGCTCTTTGATATTTGAAATATAACAGTAGGTTTCACTTTTATTTTTCAGGTTGTCCGCGGACACTACAAAGGCCAACAAGTAGGCAAAGTAATTCAAGTCTACAGAAAAAAATTTGTCATTTACATTGAGAGGATCCAAAGGGAAAAAACCAACGGAGCCACCGCTTATGTCGGTATTGACCCCTCAAAGGTTCGTTTCTAAAAATACATTAAAAATGTTCTATAATCTTTAATATTTTAGCCTTTAAAAATGGTAAGTCTTCAAAAAACTCGGAAATAGAAACTATTATTTAAAATAATTTGACTAGACTTTGAATTCAAATGATGAACCAAACCATTCACAGAGTTCAGACAAAGGGTTTGACTTGTGGCATCTAGTGCAGGGTTTTCCTGTAAAAGATAAGCTTGTCAAATCTGGTCTGAATAATGCAGAGAAAATGGCACTGATCACACCTTCTATTCTCAAATTTCTGAATCTTATAAATTATATGCCGTATTTTTATTAAATTTTCTATTTTCAGACTGTCATTGTTAAACTGAAGATGGACAAGGATCGCAAGAAGATCATTGACAGAAGAAGCAAGGGACGTCTTGCTGCTTTGGGTAAAGACAAGGGAAAATATACAGAGGATACGGCTGCGGCCATGGAAACGTCGTAGGTTTAAACACACTCCTTATTTGTACAACAAAATAAAGTGCTTGAACTTCAAACACTTACAATTCTTTTTGTTTTTGCTTTCAATGCGAAACTAACCCAAAGAACCATAATATTTATATTTCAGCTTAATAAAACAATTAGTTAGTACTTTTTTTCCACTTTTTTGAGCTTAGGGTATGGCTGACAGACCTAACATACTTCCAAAGAATAGTTTAAACAATAAAAATATACATTATATTTTTATACAATTTTTATTATTCACAAATCTATACATAATATATAAATTTTTAATTATGGAATAGAACAAGTATCATATAAATGAAATGCATACATTTTCGTAACTACTTGATGCAATCTTGACAAATTCAGTGAAAAGATTTTACTTTCTTAATATAACTTTTTTTAGATAAAGTCCACACTTTGAATACTATAGTTTATTGTCATATGATTAATATGCTATTAACGTACCTTAAAGTAAATCTTATCATAGTGACTTTATACTCTGGAATATAAAGGACGAAAGTACAGGAAAATCTGCACTTGTGTTTCAGTTTTAATGATAAAATAAGAATGTTCATTCGTTAAATAAAAAATTTTTTTTTTAATTAGGAATAACATGGTTTGGAATTAAATTCTATTATTATGAATGTAATATACATAATTAGTAAGTCTGAAATTGATGCAGCTCTACAGGCTTGAAATATTTCTTCAATAAATTTGAATTGAAACTATCTTATATTGAAACTTTCTTCAATAAAAAAAGTTTGCACTTTTTGTTAACAATTTTGGATTTTACGATCCATACAATGACATTTACTACTATCAAGTATCAATATTCTTCACTTTCAATTATTATTTTGATTAAGTGCATTTCGTTCTGGTTCTTTTGTTAAATGTTATATTTTATTGAGTACTTTAGTGATTTTTAATTTTTATCAATTTATTTGAATAAAATATTCATTTAATTTGGATCAAACTCCTCTTAATGGAAAAAATGGTGTTTACTTCTTGCCTGCAGCCACAAGCCGAAGAATGAACAGAAATAGGTTGATGATATCTAAGTAAAGCTGTATTGTAACGAGAATATATTCCTCTGGCGAATGATGGTTCATGAGCATGTGAGTATCGTAAATTATATATAAGGAAAAAATCATGGCTCCTGCAATTGCATACAACATGTCCAGTATTTCATTTCTAACGAAAATTTGAATAATTCCAGCGACCATGAAAATGGCAAGTGCTGCATATAATCTGTAAAAAAAAGGATATATTAAGAGTTGCAATCACCGGGGCGTTATTTCTTGGGTTTTAGAGACTAATTCGAAACAGTTTTTTTTTATATAAAATTAATTGATTACCCTGCTCCCATAGAAGAGAAGTCTCTCTTTGACTGGAAAGTGTATACAGTCAAAGAAAGTACCACAAAGAAAGTAATAAAGAAGGCCTCTATCACTAATACTGCATCGTACATCGATACGCACGCTCCTATCACCAGTGATTCCGAGAGTGTCTATAAAAACGATCAAAAATTGAATGTTATACACAATGTACATAATAGGCTAAAATAGAAAATTATTTGGTTTTTCAACACCTTTACTTTCAAGAGGAATTTTATATACAGTAATATAATCTTTTTTTCTTTATTTTTACTTACAAAAGCGGTAAGAAGTATTAAGTTAGTTGGATGTTCCCTCCGTTTGAAGTGAAGAGTGATCAAAATTATCAACGTTAGGAAAAACGAGACGAATAACACCCAAATGCTGTAAAAGTTAATTAATGGTTTATAGAGTAGTTTATAAATCAGCTAATTCCTAATTTTATTTTTAAATATCAAGATAATAGCTGAATTTTAAAATTAACTCACTTTTCTTCAAGAAATCCTCTAACCGGTTCTGCTGTAATCATAAAAATTGCTCCCACTCCGGTAGTAATGAGAAGCTGAATTGTTAATAGTCCATAGACTTTTTTCAAAAAAGCTGTGAAAGGAAATAATTAACGAAAATTAATATAGAATGGAATGACTATATTTGTATAAGCGTCAACAGAAAGAAATAAAATGTGCTTCTTAAATGATAAAAATTACCCAATCTGATGCTCATATTGGCAGAAAGAACATTGTTATTGTAAGTGAAATCCCCTTGAATTCCATGACTTATGAATTCATGTTTATCTCCTCCTGCCTCGATGTCATCCTGCGATAGTACCAAAGGCGTTGTCATTTTGCCTTCAAGTTCAACGACAGTTTCTTTAACTATTTTTAAAGTAAAAACTGTCAAGTTTATTAATTTTATTGAAGAAACATAAAATTGCTCTAATTTGTGTATGTATAATAATAATAAAAAATCATTGTAAAGGGGAAACAATGGTCGTAGCGTGATAAAAATATCCATATAAAAAAAACATATATATAAACTACCTTTTTTGATTTTAATATCTTCTCAATTTGCCAGTCCATCATTTATAAAAAAATATTAGCTTCATTTAGCAACTTACGAAGAATAGTAAATAAATTAACGAAATAAAACAAATATCTATTTCCACAGTATATATATTTTTTGTACTTTGTGATTTGCTTGCGATTTTCTCACACATATGCATTTGATTTAAAAAATTGAAATTATATATGAATACATTTATCCTAGCTTATCACAAAAGAATGGTAATAAAAAATACATAAATATAAAACGTAAATCCCATAAATTTTTCATGATTCGAAAATAGGTTATGTTTACTAACTTTTTTTAAGAAAATAAAATGCCCCAAAATTATGGGATATTGTTATTTTTATCACTGCGTTACAACGGTTACAGCACGTCTACATTGATTCGAAGAATTTCATGTGAAATTACACAAATCGAAGGCTAAATTTTGAAAGATTCTAAGAAACAGCTGGATATGACTGATGGAAATAACACTATATGAACTGGAGGAATTTCTCAAGTCTTCTTATACTTTCTTATTTTTGAAAGTATGTTTTAAATGATTTTTAAAAATAACAAAAACACTTACAGCACAGCCTTCTTTTTTCTCTCTTTGTATATGCGGTCACTATCAGTCACTTTATTGACCCGGCAAAGATCACACATCAAC
>JAUESI010000033.1:11521841-11545362 GCA_032275145.1 Synergus laeviventris
CAACATCATGTTTTTAATTATTTTTCCGATTTTTCTAATGCATTTCAATGCAAAAGTCGGCCTTGGTGATCGGAGCGCCACCTGTAATTTTCATTTCCCCTCCGGATCGTAAGCGAACTACTACTACATACACATACACAGCCGATGCATGGGGCTGGTGTTATACCAGAGATGGTTATGTTATACTAACTTATAGAAGGGAACATGCGGGTTTCTTGAATCTATTATGTGAGCGTTTGTGAAAAATTACATAAATATAGATTATAGACTGATATTCTGCTGATATATTATAAAATACTAGTATGTATCAAAAATTCTTTTGTTTAATGGGAGTCAAAGATACACAAAATTAGAATAATTAAATTTAAAGTAATAAATAATTTACAAAAAAAAATGTTTAAACGCTATAATGAGTAAAAATGAGAAATTTTGTTTTAAGGACATTGGATAAACCAACTCTGAATTTTTGTGGCGACACCAATGCACACTGGCACAGCAGAGAGCAGACAATGGCAGATGGCCGATAAATTTCAATTTCACGTCGTGAATCTTATGATTATACACAACTCCGGAATTTGTAAAAAAACGAGGAAAATTCTCGAAATTCTGTAACTTTCAACTGTAAGTCTGTAAGAGAATTTCGCGATACATAACACACAAAGAAATGCGACGGTTGAAAAGGTCAACACAACACCAAAGGAAAATGATAAAGGTTTGACATCTAGTCGAGTGTTAGACGATCACTATAGCGCCACACATGTTTCCGACCGAAAATAAAATTTTTACTACTCTGCCATCTCCCGCGCTATGACGGCTGTGACCGCTGTGACATATCATTTTCCGATGGTGTTGTGTTGGCCTTTTCAACAGTTGCATTTCCTTGTGTGTTATCAATCGGGAAATTCTTTCTTACAAACTTGTAGTTGGAAGTTATAGAATTCCGGGAATTTCCCTCGTTTTTCTTTTACAAATTCCGGAGTTGTGTATAATCATAAGATTCCCGACGTGAAATTGAAATTGATTTGCCATCTGCCGCGCAGCCATATTGTCTGTTGTGCCAGTGCATTGGCGTAACCGTAGAGGGAAGACACAAATTTCAGAATTTGTTTATCCAATGCCCTTAAAGGGCACTTTAAAGTTTTTCGGTGAAAAATGTATGTTATATAGCTGCAATAAACTTCCTTCCTTTTGAGGTTCGGCACTTTTGTGCATCACCTGTGAACAGGATAAGTTACTGGGTTGAATGCTGCAGTAATAAACATATAAAAGCGTTAAATTCAGTATTTGGATTTTGGAATCAATCTTAAGGTAACTCTACAGTTTCTTTACTTTTAGTTTTACATTAAAATAATAATTACGTAGCTCTGAGCGAGTGCTAAAAATGAATTTCTTTTCAAATACGTATATTTTTTTTTCTTGTAAAGAACAGTACGGTGAAGTCGCCCATTGAAAATTATAAAATGTAAATTTTTGGGCCACTCTAATATATTATATATTAGAAACTCCTTTCTATATTAGAAATTTAACTCTAATATATTATATATTAGAGTGACTCAATTATATAAAATATATATAATATATATCTGATATATATATATATATACGGCAGATTTTTTCTCAAGTGTACCCACTTTCGAAGCCGATGTCATCCGATCGGGCTCAAACTTGCACAAAGTTTAGTCCTATTGGGTAGTAGTTATCACACCAAATTTGAATGAGGTTCGTCAAAAACTTGTCCGCCGGGGGGGGGGGGTGAACGTTTTCGGATTTTCGTGAATATCATGTATTTCGGCGATTTTTAACTCTTGTAATAGCGATGAAAAAAAATTTACTTAATACATTTTTGACAGAGTTTTCTCCAAAATCGACATATTTTTTTTTTCTTTTGGTCTTAAAAGAAAGCTTAGGTTTTCTCCTATAAGACTAGGTAGATTAGAAATCGGGCCTCAAATTTTTAATTTATGATAATAAGTGTTGAGTACTTCGGTATGCGCATGACGATGCGGCGCTCAAGCCCCGCGGTGCGCCTTGATGCCTTCACTGTATTGTTTTTACAAAAAGTAATAATATATGATGGTATGTGTGATCGCTCTCTGCATTTTACAGGGTTGAGACTACAATTATTTAAATGCCTGCATTACATTCACTGACGAATTTAAAAAAAATTTTGAATTTTAGTAAATCAAATTATTGAATAAGAGGTCGGGTCAAAAAAGTTATAGTTTTATGGATTAGGTAAAATTAAAGCGCGGAGATATTTTCATGCTAATGTCTGATCTTCTATCAGGGAGACTTCAATTGCAGAAAGTTTCCTAAGAGAAGAAACGAAAATTAGAAAACAAAATGAAAAAAACTGTCACTAAAAAACGAAAGGCGGAAAGAAAGGCAGGTAGAAGACCAGACATTAGCATAAAACTGATATAATTCAAGATGATTATTTATTCAATGAAGTTTATTCAAAATGTAGTGCTTTGTACAGATATTAGTAAGACCCTTTTCCGAAGAGAGAGCTTAACTAACTGATGACCGTCTACCAGTCTACAGTCCTACTTTTTAGGTAAGCCAAACATTTTTCACACCCACTTGGGTGGATTTTTAAAGAGTCTTATTGTCGATAGACCTAAAGGGTCGAAGAGTACCTCAATTAGGCGCAGGCAAAGAGATGAACATAAAATAGTATAAATCTGGTGACCGGTAAAGGTTCGGATGATAAAACGTGCTGACTGATTGAAATTTGGGCAGATGTTTCATCCAGTGGAAAGGTTCCAAACAAATTCGCAGACAATAAATATAATATTTTGGAATGAGCATCACAATTCGCTGAAATAGAACATGCTAATGAACTTACACTTTTACAGAATACATGTGCGCGTGTTCATATATTATTCCTTTTTGTAAAAACAATACAATGAAGGCATCACGGTGCACCGCGGGGCTTGAGCGCCGCATCGTCATGCGCATACCGAAGTACTCAACGCTTATTTTCATAAAAATTTGAGGCCCACTTACTAATCTGCATAGTCTTATAGGAGAAAACCTAAGCTTTCTTTTAAGACCAAAAGAAAAAAAAAATATATCGATTTTGGAGAAAACTCTGTCAAAAATGTATTAAGTAAATTTTTTTTCATCGCTATTACAAGAGTTAAAAATCGCCGAAATACATGATATTCACGAAAATCCGAAAACGTTCACCCCCCCCCCCCGGCGGACAAGTTTTTGACGAACCTCATTCAAATTTGGTGTGATAACTACTACCCAATAGGACTAAGCTTTACGCAAGTTTGAACCCGATCGGATGACATCGATTTCGAAAGTGGGTACACTTGAGAAAAAATCCCCCATATATTATAATAAAAGGCTCCTATATCAATACCATTTAATAAGTAATTATTTTCTATTGTTGCTAATAACAGTTCTTTTTTTTTCTCGAAAACATTCTGAAAACATCCAGTACAGCCGTGTACAGCTATAGCATCTCTGACTTCGTATTTCGTAGTTATAGCGTTTATAGTAGCAGGGGTAGCACTGCAGATACCTGCATCTCTGCCTGCAGGTACTCAGGTAGTAGTAATATCAGCTGTGTTATTTGAAACGGCGTTCGGCGTGATTTCATTGGCAATCTTGTTCGGAGCGTCTGCTATATGGTTTGCTCTCGGCCTCTCGGGTTTGCTGATTGCTCGGTTTGCTACAAACGAACTGGTTCCGGTTGCCGCGTTTCAGTTTTTTTTCTTGACAGCTGGTTTATTCAGTTCAAAATTAACTTATGACTTATGAACATTAATAGCCGGTAAGACCCTAATTTTTAATTTTGCTGGCACAAAGAAGGTTTATTCTTCAATCTAATCAGTTTTTTGAAGAGAAATAACCAATTTATGTGATTCTGTTAGGTTAGGTCCATTATAGAGACACATATATAGTGTGTTATAAAAGTTTATATTTTCAATACAAGGCGGTAAAAGATTCTTATAGTTTTCAAAATGACGCGGGATATATTTTTTTAAATTAATTAATTATTAGTTTTTCATTTATCATTTTTGTAAATCATGTAAATTTACTCATTCATCGGTATTTCCTACCATATGAGCAAATTTCGATAATCCGGGTTTTTCTCACATTTTATTCTTTTGAAAAAATAAAAATTGTGAGGAAAAATCGAGGTTATTTAAATTTGCTCATATGGTAATTACCACATCCCCTTATGATATGATAATTACCATATGACCGCAAATTCAGAATCTCGGGGTTTTTCCACACTTCTCACTTTTTCAAAAAAAATATGATTATATACCCATCAGAGGTGATTATCAAGAAAGAAATATTCAGGTATATTTTTGGGTTTATTTTAAATGTTTTGGAACAAATTGATATAAAAATATTGTTATTAAAAGAATTAATTGATGAAAATTATTTAGATAATACATTTTGTGGCGTGTGTTTGCGCAAATTTGCTAAAATTTGTATGCAATATTGGGCTGTTTATTTGGAATTTATTTATCTAGGTTAAATTATTAAATATACCGATATAAAATGTGTAACGAAACTGATAATACAATACCTAATTGATAAAAGAACAATGGTTTTCAAATAGAGTCAGGGATGTATGATGATTTGGTTCTATAATTTGTTTCCTCTTAGAGTCAGAGTTAGAGTCAAGTAAAAAATATCAATACATATGTATGCATATCTGTTAAAATAAAATAAAAATGTTCTAAATTTATGAATGTTTAAATATAAAATCTTGAATTTGAAAAACCTTAAAAATATAATTCTTAAAAAAAAAACATTTTAAAAATCATTCAAAACTCGATTAAAGTCAATATAATTATTTACATTTTCTGAAAGATTTTACAATTACGTTAATTAAAATAAATTTTTCTAATTTTAAATAAAATATTGCATAATTAATCATTTTCGGGGCAACCATGCACCATCCAACCGTTCCTGTAAAATAACGTTTTTTTTAGCCTTTTTTGTCTGTTCCGAAGGCGGGAAACGCAGAGCTATCCCTGTGAATTCGGCTTTAAGAACTGTTTCGCGATTGGATGGCGTGGCGCGAAGGCCACATCCGGTAATTCACAGTAGTCAGAGTCGCTCCGCAGTATTGGACTTCGCCAGCAGCGAAGTTGGTCGAGAGTTTTCTATACCTTATACGTATATATATTATTGATAAATAGTTCACGTTGATTCTTACGAGTGTCGGCGAAATTAAAGACTCCGTTGGCACTCAACGTCTCAATTTTTTACGTCGATGTCCAGATGCCCCTCCAATTCCAGTCCACTCCAAGCTCAGTCGACACCAACCAACCGACGCTTTGCTGAAAGTCTTTCAACCCCCCCGCCATACATATCGTGCATCGTGCTTTGGGTGTGACGGATTTATCTCGTGCGTTGTGTGCCGTGTGTGGCGTAGTGTATTCTCAGCAAGGCATCCGCCCTTGTCCGCATTTCTTGTGCGCGAGTGTGTAATTAAAATTCAAGTTAAAATTGGAACCTAGGAAGTACAAAGTATACGAAAACTAGCTGTTTTTTGCTCCGCCATTGTACGCTGCCGCAACATCGCGAAGGGAGCCGCTCGCCATTCTTCCGTAGGTTCCCTCTCTCTTTTTCTTTCGCTCGCTCTCGCTCTCTTTCTCTTTCTCTCACTCTTCTGAAACGTTCGTTCGCCTCGGTCGCACACACGCTTCTTGTGCCCGCCTCACATTCGACCGCTCGGCGCTCGCCCGATTATCGTGCCTCCTCGCCTCTTCCCTGTCGTGCTCGATTTTCCTTGCCAGGGACTCTGCTTGCTTTTACAAAGAAAATTTTGCCCAATTCTGTCTGCTATTGCAATACTGAAATACGAGACGCGAACGTGGACGGTGCGGTCTTTGGAATTTTAGAGCCGGGAAACGATTCTTGCGCGTCATTATGCAATACGACTGAAAGGAAGGCACCAGCTTTCGAGGTAGAGGATAAAAGACCCGGTATACATTTTTCGTTGTTTTGCCAACCGAAAACGGGATTGCTAATGCGGGTTCTTAAAGCGAGGATCACGTGGGGCTGCGTCAGTCTATCTGCGATTAAACGTCGGATCAACGCCTCCTGATTTTCATGATAGTGATTGTGCGATTTTTAAATTTTTTTCCACGCGTTTTTCAGATCCTAATTTGCATGTTTCTATTTTTTAAAAACTTGTTATCTTTTTTATTTTAAATTTTGTATTCGAATTTTAAGAATCCCTTTCACGCCCTTTTGTCTCACCCTCTAACCAGAAACGCCACCCGTTTTCTTGTCTATTTCTTCTCTCTCACTACCTCGCTCTTATTTTTCCTCTTTACCTTCGTCACCGGCTTCGTCTTTGTGAAGCCGTTACAGATTTTTCTTCCTACTCCCTTTTCAGCTTTTCTATTAAAATAATCGCGTTTTTTTCTTTTTTCTCGACAGAAGTCAATTTCGAAATATTTGCAAACGGCGCCCGAGGAACGACTGCAATACGAACACGAGGCGAGGTGAGTAATCGGAAAAAATTCCTGTTTCTGCGATTTAGACAGATTTCGCGTGACGGCAAAAAACCGGTTTTTGGTTTTTTAGACCCGGACCGATGGCTCCTTTTGTAAGGGAAACACATTTTATTTTTTTTTTGGAGTATGGGGGGGGTTTCCTTGTGTTTAAATTGCAGCTTTTGTGAAAGGTTGATGCGGGATCGATTGAAGCGGCAGGAATAAATAATAATTTTTTGGAAATGAAAGGAGAAAAGGGATAAAATTTACTGTGAAACAAACGAAGTGAAATTTTATGAAGAGCGTTGCACAGAATTTTTAAAACAGATGAATTATTGCTTAAGTTTTTTTTTAATTTTTTAAGATTAACGGTCTGGATTTGTTTGGATTTTTAAATGGAAGTAAATATTATTGGAGTTGAATAAATAAATGTTTGGTTTTTTTGATTTTATTTTTAGTTTTATTTTATAGTTAAGTTCAAAATAAAGAGGATTAAACTTTGCAAAAGTGTTTGCGATTGAACAATTTCAGATTGCATCATTCAAAATTGAACAATTTTGATGAGTATTAAATTAAACAGTTTTTAGTGGAGAGCGCTATAAAATCAACAATTTAAAATGAAAACCATTAATTTTATTGTCCTTATAAAAAAAATTATTGTATAAAAAAGGAAGAGTAAAAACGAATTAGAATTTACTTCAATTATTAATTAAAAGTCGATGCAGAAAAGTAAGAAATGAAAACTGTATGTATAGTTCAAATTTAGATCCTTGTCTGTAAGCAATTAAATGTAATTTTTTACTGCAAATTCTCCAAGTCGATTATTGCTATGTCGGTAATTATATGTCAAATAAGCAAAGTCCATTTTACGTTTCAAATTTATAAAAATAATATGTATTCTATTTCCGTATTGAGCTTTTTTTCAATACCTACTATGAACAATTACATTCAACCGCAATCAATACAGATTTCTCTAATACATTTTATACGAGAATGACGTAATATAGATTAATATTCTCATTAAAAATGACAATATTTAAATGTAGATACCATTTTTTTAAAATTTGTACTTAAAAGCTGCACATCATTTTTACTTGTTTCTATTTTTATTTATTGAGTTTAAGTATTTTTTTTTTAGGAAACAATCGAGAACTGATAAATTAATAAACATAAAAAATTAGTTATTTAATACATACAACATTTATTTATTTAAAATGAAAAATATTTACTAATTGGAATTCTATACAAGAGAAGAGGACAACTATCATTTCAGTTACGGTTAAGCTATGAAATGATTTTATAGCATCGTGCTGCGTACATATTATGAGAACAGCTTAGATTTATGAATGTGACTAGTCACCGTCTCTAATTTTCATTTTATTTACACAATACAGGATTCCTTAAGATACAGGAATGAAAAGCGTATTTCATTTTCGAACTATGCTAAACCTCTAAATTTGAAAATTCGTAATATTTCATTATATAAAGATAATAAAAATAAAGTTATAAATTGAATTATATTTTGAATTAGAATTTGTTGAATAAATGCAGTATAGTTTGCAAGTGTGGCTGTATTTTTGAACTTCTTAGTTTCAAATTTAACTTAAGCGCTTCTGAATTTGAACTTACGGAAATTTAAATATTTTTTAATTTGAATTAAAACATTTTTTGATGTATTTAAATATGAGTTTTCAAATTTACTCATAAATATACTTTAAAATGAAAGCCTTTTTTTGTAGTTTAGACAGTTGAGAACTCTACTAATTCAAATCCTTTTTTACAGGACCAGTCGAATTCGCAGATTCATCATTGGACTCGGATCACTATCCCGAATCGGCATGCAGCCATCTACCTTTGCCACGTAAATTGAAAACCATCGAAGGAACACCTTACGTCTGATATGAGTTATCAATAACGAAAGCAGTCACTGACTAGAGTTCACAATCAACAGTTCTTTGAGGTGGAAAGTTGAGGCGCGATGCAGAGCACCCTAGTAATGGATGAATGGGAGTGAGCACAGCTCCAAACAGTTTGTGGAGTGGGTGCAGGCGAGGGCGCAGGTGGGAGCCTCTGGATGTCGAGGCGGCACCATTGGCAGCGTCAGTGGCAGTGATGGCCCCTGCTCTGACGGAAGGCGGTCCTCAAAAGCCTGAAAATTTGCTCCCTTCCTTACCAATTGGCGGATTCCTCTCCCCCAAGCAGGCCTCGAAAATCTGCCAGAACCGCGAGGTCCTGGCCAAGTTTGTCGTATCCGCCAACGTCCAACCTTCCAAGATTGACGACCAGTTCCTCCTCGGTATCTCCAAGGATCTGATTCGTGATGTCATCAACTCCAAGTACTCCAGTGGTCTTGATAACTTGTCTGGTCTCGATAATTTGTGTGGATTCGCGAACGGATCTGACTTGATCTCAGACAAGGACTTCGCCTTCGAAAAAGTACTTGAAGACGAGCGGCCGGTCGTCCCGGACAAAGAGCCGCCGACGGCCGAAATTATAATGAGCGACCCATCTATGGGTGATCAAACGGATAACATGTGTTTCCTGAAATCGAGTGACGTCCCTTTGGCCGACTCTGGAGCTGCTAGCGACGAAAAGACCCTCGACGTTGATCAAATTATGGGTTTCAGCGACGAGAAAATCATTGATCCTAGCGCTTCCGAGGTTTCGGATATTGGACAGAATGTAGAGGAAATTTTACAAGTCATCAAGTCGATGGAAGGTGCGGAGAATGCGGAACACATTGCCGTAAGCAGCGAACCAGCCCAAAGTGTCGCTGATAGTGTCGAAATGTTCCCCGGGTCGGAGATGTTCCCATCTTTTGAGCAAAACCTGCTCAATGATGAAGACTTTGTTGGGCTGTGTACAGAGTATGCGAACCCTACAGAGGATATTGAACAGCTTAAGGTCCAAAATTTAAAGTCACATGAGGATCTTGTGGCACAGAATCAATTTGAGAACGAAAGGAAGTGTTCGTTTTTGTTGAGGAGACTGAGGAAGCTTCAAGCTAGACTTGTTGGAAGACATGTTGCTGAAGAAAACACGGGAATTCTTGAAGTCGCTCATAATGGAGTGAAGCAGTACTTTTTTCAAGAGTTAGCAGGGATTGGGTCGAAGTCTGCGGCGAGGAGCAGCCCGGAAGTGAATAGTAGTATGAACAATTTCTTGGAGAAGATTGAGAAGACTTGTGTGACTCAAAGTAGCAGTGTTAGTAGACAGCGTGCGTGTTTTCGGTATTTTGGTGCCGGGTCGAGGGATAATTCGGGTGCAGGGACAGCGAGTTCGAGCAGACATCCTGCTTTTACTGCCTCACAGATTAATATCAAGGGCGAAGAAGTAGAAAAGGTGGCTGGGCCACTGGCCGCGCATTTGCACCTAGTGGAATCCAATCTGGATTCGGATTGTACTGCATCGAGCAGCGGAGGCGAGAGTTGTGATGAAATGCAGCCTTTTAATAATCAATATCAAGAAAAATTAACAATGTGAGTTGAATTTTTGATTTATCATAGTCTAATGATGATAGAAGATTTACTTTTTTTTCTCAGTAAATTGTCTGTCCCTAATTATGTCGGGTTTCCTAATAATTCTTTTGTCAAACGGTGCTGTTTTGTTCAGGTCAAAGGGGCTATCTTTTTGGCATCTTAAGAGTTTTAATCGTGGAAAGTGAGATTTTTGGGGGACCTTGAATGATTTAATGTCAAGAAAAAATCCACCAAATTGTCGAACAAAGTTTATTTTTTGTACCTGATATGAAACGTTGCACAATGATTAGCCACAATCACAATTTAAGTAGTTACTGTTAATTATATCGAATTATATCAAGTAACATTTAAGCCTTCTATCAGAAAGATTAAAAAGATAAAGATTCTTTTCTTTTTCATATAGTTTATATGTTTTAATTTACATACATTTTATTCCACTTAAACATTTGAAATAAACTTAAGAATAGTATTTGTCAACGTTATCAGTGAATGATCAGATTGCATGCAGTTCCAAATGCAAAAAATTATGATCTAATATCTGATTTAATTTGATACTATATTAATTTAGTTTCTAATGTAAATTTTGAATTAACTAGTAATTGTCAGTCTTTACACCGAATATAATTTACTTTGCTCGGCTAAAGATTTCTATGTGCTAATTTATAATTGATAGATAAAAACTAGAGAAGATTTAAAAATTAAATTACAAATTAAAATTTAACCTTAAATTCATATAAACTTTGTTTTAGCCAGTTTGAGTTGTAGGCGAGGATTTAAGACTAAATATAAAATTTAAGTTTCTTATTTTCAAATTTATTTTCACATATACACTGAACGTAAAATTTTGACGGATGGTGGAACGTATTGTAACTAAAAAAAAATGGAAATTCTCTTTTCCTTTTCTCCCCTCCCCTTCTTAAAAACGCGCGTAATTTAAAAATACTCTTGCAGAGTAAAGGCATTAATTAGGTAACTGGACCAGAAAAGATTGTGAGACTGATTTATCAACAAAAAGTTAAAAGTCCATATGAATAATTTAGCTAAGTTAATACGAAACTGAAATGACATAAGCCATTATCTGCGGGTTAAGGGCACGTGGTAATTACCATATGAACAAATTCAAATCACCAGAGTTTTTTTTACATTCTCATGAAATGAGAAGGTATTGGTTTTGTTTTTATAGTTTTGACTTTAAATAAACAATTTTAGTACACAGTCGTCCGCGTTCACGTTCTTTACGGTTGTGCACTATTATTTTTTTTTTTTGAAAAAGTAAAAAATTGTGAACAAAAACCCTGGTCATTAAAAATTTTTTTAATTTACACAAAATATTTTGGACCTAATAATCCCTGGTGAAAATTTACTTTTATAATTTCATTATGAATGCTTCAAAGTTGAGGAATGCCGTGATAAGGAATTTTTCATCAGTACTTCTATAATAGATAAAAAATAATTTCATAAACTAAATTAATTAGATAATCGATTCTTCAGGGAACGATTCTTCTTCTTTTTCTAATTTGAGATTTCCTTATTGCTCCACTTTATTAAGTAAATTAGTCTGAATAAATGATGCCAGTTGCGAATATTTATAATGTTTTAAAATAACGTCTATCTAATGTCAACATAAATTGATGGATATTTTTTCATGACTAAAGTATGCGAGATCAGTAGGAAGGTTCATTTTCACGTGATGCAATCGTTCTCTTAACTTAAAAGCTGAAAGTCACGAGTTGTTCAATCGTACTGCAAAACATGTTTTTTTAACGAAGATTAGTTAATTAAGCTAAAAGAAAATGTGTTAAAAAGAATTAATTATTCATTCATTGGCGTGTATGAAAAATAACACGTTAAAATTGATTTTGAGTATGTAATAAAATTTAAATGGTCTTAAATTATAATTTTTAAGAAAATTCTAATCTGTGAAAGACGGCATAATTCTTTGTTATTTTGATTTTTTAAATTGCTTCTTATTTTATTTATTTTTATATTTTCAAAATTAGAATGTTATTACTAGCTTTCTACTTGAGCTAGCATTGTAATGAAAAAGACCTAATTCATCATCCAAGCCTTTCCTCCTTTTTTTTATTCCTACTCTTGAAAAACTATCGTTAGATATTCAATTTTTCAAAAATGTAAGTAAGATTAATAATTTTAAAATGTCTATTATTTATATTTGAATTATTTTTAATTGTTCTAGTCTCTTAAAAAAAAAGAAACGATTTTAATGAACTACACCACTGATATTTTTTTGTTTTTTCCAGAATTGTTGAAATTCAATATTTCGCTAAATTATAAACGGATTTAGGTTTTCATTTTCTTTTTTTGCTGGGAAAAGTAATTTCTACAAGTTTTGTATGAACAATTTTTTTAATAAAGTCAAAATTGTTGACGTAGTAGTTAAAGCAACAGAATTTTGAGTTTTATAGACTGGCAGAGGTTTCTCGAAAACCACTCATCCGATTTGGTTCACATTTTTAGATAGATTATCTCTCGTCCATAACTGAGATTTTTTTCATAACTTCCTGAGGAAAAATTTATTGAAAATTTAAAAACAAAATTTAAAAAAAGGCCACCATTTCGTTAAAAAAAATCCCCGTTATGAACGAGATAATCTATCTAAAAATACACTAAAAAAAATTTGAACCAAATCGCATGAGGAGTTTTCGAGAAGCCTCAGTCTAAAAAGATTTAAATATTTTTTCCTTTAACTATATTTACAATTTTGATTTTTTTTAAATGTGTTATAAAAAATTTGTGGAAATTACTTTCCTTGACAAAACAAGAAAAATAAAACCCGAATTTATTGATAACTTTTCGAAATATTGAAGTCCAAAAATTCTGAAGAAAAATTCAGATTAGTGTAGTCTCTTTATAGATTGATTATTATTTCAAAACATGAAGATTTAAATTAGGATTAAATATTCCTTAACTTTGTCAAAAATACCTGTTATTCCATGAAGTAGGTTTCCTCAGAATTGTCGAACCATGAATCAAATTTCCTCAGAGTTGATGAGTTTTAGAGAATAAAAACGAAGTATGAAATTAGCTATAATATAACTGGATGGGAATTTAAAAAAATATACTAATATATTGTTAATAATAATATACAATGTCTCTTAGATCATACTTTTTGTTGTTTCCCGTTTAATCTTCAGTGAAATTTAACATCTACTGTAAGATTTTATTAGAAAAAATTAACAGAGCTGGGCTGTAATTCACAAAAAAGAATTATTTTCAGTATTTCAAATAATTCAAATACTGTAAATATTTATGACTACATAAACGTACCTTAGGTCTGAGCACAATAGTGAGCTGATGAACCTGTAACCTGGATCCGAAGATGGTTCTGTCTTTTTCTATCATATTGGTCCATCTCTCTTGTCATGTGGCCGCAAGAGAGATATGGCAATATGATAGAAAAGGAGAGAACCATCTTCAGGACCAGGTTATAGGTTCAGTTCACGATTGTGCTCAGGCCTTTAATGCTTTAACATCAATTTTAGAAACTTTCAATTTGATATCAATAAAATTTAGAAGTAACATTGCAGAGAAATATAGTCATTATAATACATCATAATGTAATAAATATTATGTCAAAATTTTAAACACAATATACCTATTTTAAATTACATTATCTTGATGAGAGGGTTAAAAAATCATGCGTAACTTGAGCAATGAAACTTAAAGCTGTCGAAAATAGATATCTTGCTATTTAAGTCGAAAATGTGATTAATAAAATGAATTGAAATATCTTTAATAAATAACATAAATCACTTAATCAAACAATTTACTTAAAATTATAAATAATTAAATAATAAGAATAATACGCATTTGAAATGTAAGTAATTTAACACCAAATTACTGAATGAATTTTCGAAGTAAGAATAGAGTATCGAATGAAATAAATACCTAAAAATGTAACTAAGCTATTACTTATCTCATTCGTGTAAAAATTACAAGTTTCAAGTAGTAAATACAAAGGCGCTAGAGTTATTGCCAGCTCTAAAATGTTGTTACTAGAGTAACCTGCAGTTCAATTTATGAGAAATCGCCAATAGTATTGAAGTAGATGCTAAAAAGGTTTCTTTTATTAATTGTAAAAATCATTTAACTTTTATTATAATTTGTGTTAAAATATTTTCAACCTAGTTTTGGTAAATATTAGGAATCGTTATGAAAATGAAACAAAATTACTTTTCGTTTTATTAATTTAAAAAAAAATTCCGTTTAATCTTTTTTTCGTTTTATAAAATGCTAATTTTTAAAGAAGTTTTTCAAAACTCAGAGTATCTGAAAATTTTCGGATACTCTATAAAAATTATCCTCATGATATTCTGTTTCACTCGAAAAAATTTTCTCTAGAAAACAAGAGAAAAAATTTAAATTGTAACGGGCTTTGATTTGCTTTTGATACCTAAACAGAATGATTAAACCAAATTGGAAACCATTTATTTTTGACTTTTGCTTTTTAAATTAGAAATGAAAGAATTGTTTCCTAACGACAGGACTAGATGATCTGAAACTGAAGTGAAAATTTATTTGATCAAAAGATAATTTTTAAAAGCGATCTTGTAACGATTCCTGGTATAAATAAAAATTCTACCCATTTGCACGAAGAATGGCAACAATTGAGAGTTTTACTTGCAGATCGAAAAGGGCAGGTTGGCGATATGCTCAAGATCGTGCAAGCATAGCAGCACGTTGGACCTGGTTACAAGCGCAAATATCGGATCTGGAATATAGAATTCGTCAGCACAATGATCTGCAACGTCATATAAGGGCGACGAAGGGCTTGGTTATGCTCGACAATGCCGAAACAGTAAACGGGTACAGCGGTATATTGCCAGGATCCACAGGAAGATACAATGCTTCGGAGGGTGAACCACCAGCGAGTCGAACAAGGCCATTCGTCCGGAATATCTATAAAAAGAGGAAGTTGTTGTACATCGATAGGCTACACGAGATGTCCAAGAAAGCAGCAAAAGCTTCTTCCATAAGATGTGGTTGCGATCATGTGCTGCCCGCATGTGCCGTTTGCACCGGGAGACTTGACTCAATGCAACCACAGGAACCACTTGAACAGCTTTCTGTCCAAGAGCGAGTGGCTTTAGTCGACCCTGGCTTTCATCCGGTCTTATCTTTCCCGGATGGTAAATATCTTGACAATTATTGTATCATGTTTAATGTTCTTAGGAGATTCTTCTTACACATTAAAGTATTCGTAGGAGTCAGTAACTTTTAATCATTTGACGTGCACGAACTTAATTCAACTTGCCGTCGTTGCCAATTTTTCATTTGCTTTCATTGATACTCTTAATTTATAAGAGCAGTCATTACAGGTTGTCACCTATTCACCTATTTTAAATTTGTTCACCTCTCACCTATTGCGGATATTTGTCAAATTTTTTTAATTGATACAGTTAAATCTTACAATGAAAAATTATTAACATTGGAATTATACGCTATATAATTCCGGGTTATTTGCGGATTGAAAAAATTTTTCCAAATACAATAATCGAAATATTTTTAGTTCACACTTGCAATTTCAAAATCCTCTGAAATTTCTTTAAATCGTTAAACTCTTCTGAAATTTCTTTAAATCGCTTCAAATTCTTTAAAAATCTTTTTTAACTCTCTTAAAAACCCTTTGAATGTTTTCGAATTCGTTCAAATCCTTTGCAATCTTTTTAAATTCAAATCTTATGTAATCTTATGTAACTTCAAGTTACTTGAAATTCTTTAAAAATTATTTAAACAGTCTTGAAAACTTATGAAAAATCCCTTGAAATAATTTTAAATTTCTTCAAATCCTGTGAAACCCTTTTAAATGACTGTAAATCGCTTGATATTCTTAAAAATAATTTTAAATGTTTGAAAATCTTACGAAATTTCTTCAAAGTCCCTTGAGATTCTTTAAAAACATTCAAAATATCTCGAAATCTTGTTAATCGCAAATTAAATCTTTAAAAATCGTTTGAAATTCTGTGGGTTTATCTTTATATAGAATTTGTTTAATTTTTTTTATGTTTTTCTAAGAAATGTTAAGGTAAAATTTATATTTTTGATGTTAAAGAACGTTTTAAACTACAAACTAAATTTTAATTCAAATACAAATTTTATTGTCTTGGATTAAAGGTCAAATTTTTTTTCTGAAAACCAAATTTTTTAATAATTCCATTTGGTTGGTTTAAGTTTGTTTCAATTTGTTGTCAACTATTTCTCACCTTTTTTTTATTAAAAAAATTCACCTATTCACCTTTATTAATGCTAATAGGAAATGTGATGATTGCAAAAGTCATCAAATATCTTAATCAGACTTTATTTAACCTTAAGAAAAAAGTAATTTAAGAGAATGTATTCTATATACTTAGTATTTATAATATGCTGAATGAATTTGGAACGTCAGAGAATTTTTTATAATTGAAATTTTAGAACTATAAATTACATTGACTAATAAAGCAAGATTAAATTTAGGAAATGCTATTGAGATTTTTTTACTCTTGACTCTATTTTAATGCATTTTTTAAATATGTAATTGGAGATTCGTTCATGATTAAGGTATATGTCCCAATAATCATGACGGTTCCAGTAATCATGAAAATCAGTAACAACTTGAATAGATGATAAGAAAATGTCTTTAAAAAAAATTCTATTGAATTTAATAATTTTTTCACGTTTACTGAGACTAAGGTCACGATTACTGGTACATTTACCTTAAATGAAGTTATGAGATATTTCAGAGGATTGCAAACATTCTTTGAATGCCATACTTGGCATTTCAAAATAGCGAAGAATGTTCATCCTAAATTTAAAAATTCGATACACAATAAATCTGAAAGATAAATTATTTACATCTAAATAAAGAAAAGATTTGTTTTTAAATTTTAAATAAGTCCCTATGATTCTACAACGTCCTTAAAATAAAAAAAATGTCCTAAAATATAAAAAATAAAAGTTTAAAAAAAATAATTTTATTCATATTTCGATCTATAAGCAATGCTCTATTAACTAAATGAAATTGCACTTTCATGGAAGATGTTCTGGAATATTTAAAAATAGAAACAGGTCCTCATATTTTGAAATATCGATGGTTATTCAATTGTTAATATTAATTAATTTTTATTTTCACAGATGTCCTTCAAGGTACGCATTTGGAAGCTATCATGAAATCGATTGATTGGCAGCAGAAAATGTTGAGAGGAAATGTTCGAATGTCGAGAATCAAGGATAAGGAAACCAATGAAAAGAGAAGCAAAAAATTGAGTGAACAAAGAACAAAATACACATCACGAATGAAGAAATCTACTTCGAGCATTGTCACCTCAAGTGAGTATACAATTTCATTTCATTTCTATTTTATTGAAATTATGCTTCTATTAAAAAAAATTTTTTTAATCGAATAGTTATACAATCTTTCAGAATTTCATTTTCTTTCCAAGTCAAGTCTAACTTTTTAATTATTAGAACTATATATTATTTAGGAAATAATTCTACAATATTAAGAACGATTGAGATTTGAATTCGAATTTTAGATATCGTTTCAGAAATTAAGAAAAAAGTACTGAAAGGAAAAAGAAGTAGACTTGGTCACGACAGAAGTGTTCATGGAATTAGTAGAAAGAGAGTTCCAAAGATGCCGCAGGCAGTGGAGGATGACGAGGAAGTTAGCGCACTATCGAGCTCCAGTAAACATTCATCGCCAGTGCCTTCTCCTTTACATCATATAGCAGCCTCCTCGGAGAAAAATCCCCCAATCAAAGAAAAAACATTCAGTTCTCTCGGGTGAGTTTTTCATATGCAAAGTTTCAACGAGTCCCTTGAAATTTTGCAATCATTTTAACACACTTTCAATTTTTTAAAAACACTGAATATAATTAACTAACTGGAAAATATTTTTCTGTCAATTTCAGTCGTCTGAGACATAATTCTTATGACATCGACAATATCGTCATACCCTACAGTGTTGCTGCTTCTACAAGACTGGAAAAGTTACAATACAAGGAAATATTGACACCAAAGTAAGTCCTTTTAATTTGTAATCTTAAATTTCATCTCGTTTTGAATATTACATCCCCTTCTGTTAATTATTTAATATTGTTATTAAATTATATTTTTCTTTTGTAGATGGAGGCTTTGCGACGAACCTGTGAAAGTTGATGTAAAGAATGGTGTCATGCACATGCCTAATCAAGATAGCGATGTAAGTGAATTTTAAATGCAATAAAATTATTTAGAATAGTATACAGAAAACTTTTATTTTTATATAATTCTTGATTTTTAAACTAACGTCATTATTTTGTCTTCTTAGTTCGAAGACATGTCGGATGAATCGATTGCGTTAAGGCATGGAAGAAGCGAGAAGGAAGAAAATAAACGTTTCATGACATTTGCAAACACATCCACACATCAGTCTAGAATCCGACATAGTCGCCGAACAGATAGCAGAGCAGATAGCGGCGCTAACACACCAGGTATTATTTTTTGAAAATTTATTAAATCTGCAAGGCTTTTAGAATTACAAGAATGCGTTTTTGATTTATTAAAATTTCGTTTTAGACCCAATGTCTCCTCACGCAAGTGATTTTGGCGGCGATACCACGTCGCCTATTATATCACCACCTGCGACGCCATCGAATGTTCAAGACATAGAACATCAACAAATGGATTCCAGTCGTCCTCATCATTTGCAACACGTCTTACGACGACGAACAATTTCGTCGCTAAGATTGCCAAGAGAAGATCGAGAAAGGGAGAAGGATAAAGAGAAAGAGACTGTAGCGCCAACCGCCGAAGAAGAAAAAGAGAAAGAGGTATTTATCATAATATCAGAAAGAAAATTTCAGGATTACTATAGGAGCCTAAAAAGATCAAGATAATGATTCCAGAAAACTCGGAAGGGTTCCTAAATGTTTTTAGAAAATTATTGAATTTGTACTATTTTGTTCAACTTTTATATCATTACCAAAGAGCTGGGATTTTTTTCTCAATATCAGAAAACTTACTTTAACTTAATCTCTTTTTAATTTGAATTTAGGTTCCACCTTACGATCCGAGAACATTTCCATTATCCGAAGAGCTTTACGATAAAATGTTGGAAGTCATGCCTGAGGGATACTGGCAACCTTCCTCGGCTTCTGCCTGTTCGAGGGAAGAAGATAAAGTGAACGATGTGAGTATCTATTCTTTATCTATTTAAAATAGTAATACTAATCTTAGAATTGTGCAAATTCTTCAGTTTAAATAAGGCGAGAAACATCGGTTATTTTGAAATTCGTAACACTTTTAATTTGAATTTTGGGCCTTAAACGTAAATGATTAACAAGAAAAACTTTAAATAACTATCAGGAATAATAAATATGTATTTGGAATGTTAGCTTTACGAATTATACAAATATTTTATTTTAAATCACCAGGAAATTGAACTTGAGTCACCAGAATCGGATTCGACGGAATCAGCGTATTGTGAAGTTGAGAGGGAAGATCCAAATGATCCCGAGTGGACGGTAGCAGATGATAGGGACATTGAAAAAGAAAGGGTACGTCCTACAGCTAAAAGATAGGAAAGAATTTCTTTCAATTGCAGTATATTCGCAAGTTCGTTATTGTACGCGGATGCTATCTGTCAATTGTTAAATATACTTGTCGGTCAACTGACATGCACCTTATGTTAATGGTTGCGAATCTGTAAAGTGTATTATAAATACAAATTTTATATCTTCATTCTGCTTATTATATTAATGGGAACCTCATTTGCGTGTAACTACATTGGCCAAAGCATAAGCGGTACACTTTTACTTATCATTATAAAGAAAAAAACACGTCGCTTCTCTCGTCGTTAATGAGTGTAAAAAGAACATTTTTTTCTTTGAGCGCTAGAATCTCACCCTATTTTTGTGTACAAAAAAAACATGTATTTATATTTTAGAAACTTCACTACTTAAATAAAAGTGCCAACTGAAATTTTTCTGTTACTTTTTTTTCTTCGCTTTTTAAAAATTGTGTATTCTTTAATTGTACATTGCCTTTTTGGCGTAGTAAGTGATTATTTTTTTTTTAAGAATCAGTAATCAATGGGATCATCAATTGAGATTTTGATTTCATTGTGCTTCACATGTACGTAACACTATAAATGCGGACCGATTATCATATAATAAGTTATTCATGATCTGTAGATCCTCTTTGTTTTAATCAATTTTACAAGGTGTCAATGTAAATTTTATGTATAGTTCGATACACCGTTACTGCGTACTAGAAGTTTTTTTTTTTTTATCAAAGAAACTGCATTATTAAGCTCTTCTCGTTGATAATTTCTTCTAAAAATTATGTTTTTATTAAGTTTTCACTGTAAGCTGAAAAATTAATTATCTCGACAGTATTAACAGGTGATTTAAAAAAAAAACTAAAAAAAAGTGTAGTACGTAATGACCGTTCGCTGAAAATTACACGCAAATCTTATGATTGTTGAAAATTATTGTACGCGATGCAGTGCGAGTCTGTTTAAAACAGAAATAACGTGGGGATTTTTATAAATGTATGTAAAACTTTTTGGAATATTAGCGAGTTCGGTAGAGTCGGTCGCGAATTCCGACGAGTTTGATGAGAAAACACTTTTTGCACGATCCATAGCTTTACGATGTTAATGTTTGCAACACTACGAACAAGAGAACGAAATTATTCGAAGTGATTGTAAGAGACGAGTTTAGACTTATTTCATGTGATTGATTGACATGAGAAATATGTTCGTCGGTTTCATCAGACTACATCAATAGTACACCGTAAGGCGAATAACATGAATTGAGATTTTACCAAAGTTGTAAAAATCGCTTGGGTACTTCATTGTAATGTTTGAAGCATGTTACCTTCAACGTTCTGTGATACTATATTTAACAAAAAAATCCTGAATAAAGCAGAAAACGAATTCACCAAGTCTAATCTAGTCATTTTTTATTATAAATATTATTGATGTGATCCTCATTTCTTATTTCAAAATGTATTATCAGGTATTATAGGTTTGAAGTAAAAAAAATCTATAATTAAAATCATGTTACGTTTAGAATTAAAAACCGCTTTGTATATTATTATAGAAAAAAATGTGTAGAAAAATATTTAATATGCATTGGAAAATATACATACAAAAATAAGTAAAACCTAACTCGTACCAAACGTAACAGTTTGAGTTTCCAAAGTATCCAAATTTACAAGAACGACAGTCTTTGTCGTTGAAAATCGTGGTACGCAGATCAGTCTCACAACCTGGCCTTCATCTCCTGAACAGATTAAAAAAGAAATTATTAAAAAAGAATTATTAATCTTCGATATTCAAATATATTTAAAATTATTAAAATTGATTTGTAAATATCATTCAAAGGCGAACCTTTCCACAATTTAGTTTCGAACTTGTTCATATTTCCAGCGAAGTAAATATCTGGACACTCTTTCATGATAAACAAATCTTTGTCATGATAAGGATAACAAGGCAAAGTATCTGGAGCAGTTGGACAAAAGTGTCTCCAATTAAGAGTTCTTTCGAGCCATTCGATCGGAGAATGATAATTGTCTCCGCTAACTTTAATTAAATCTTCGATTGGTTGACCACTAGTTCCAGAAATTAGACGATTTCCAAGTTTTCCAATCCAAGGATTTGTTGCTCCTTTTATAGAATTATATCTGAAACATATCAAATCAGACATAATAAGAATCAAGCGGAATAAATAATTTCGGCTATTATGCGGAAATTTCGGGATGTGTAGCCACTGTCATAGAGAAAAAATTCCATTTTAAAATTGAGACTGATAAAATACCTTCTAGATTGAGGAAACATGCACGGATGCAAAGGTTTTTGAGGCAACATAAATGTCGAGATATCGTGTTGACCAGGCATCAAAGTGACACAACAAACTTTTGCCAAATCGTTTAGCAAATCGTCCATTTTTTTGGTACCGACTGCGATTTCCTTGGCGGCAACTACATCGAGAGCTTTCCCACCTACAAGTCCCATGTTAGCGTGAGTGTCTGTACTGCCTTTAATACTGTTGCCTGTAAAAGAATTTAGAATTAAATAAAACTTCTAAGAATTAGATAAAACAAGAATTAAGTAAAAAGAAAACTAATATTACAAATTTAATACCTGCAATAATAACTCTGGTGATTGAAGCATCTTCCTTTTGACTAGTGGCATCCCCAATCATTCCGCAAAGCCATTCCATAAATAAAACTAGTTCCAAATTATCCGGCACGTTTGCAAGTTCGAGACCTGAGACTAAAACAACTTTTCCTTTCGTTTTTAAGTTTTGTTTTTCCTGTAGTAAGCAACCAGGAAAACACCAATCTTCAACCTGGAAGTAACAATTGAATTTACATTTACAGTTTAGAAAGCAAAAGATTAATAAAAATTAAAACTATAAAAGAGTAATCAATTTTGAACCTGAAAAGCGCTGAACTCATCTTCATGGCCCAAGACTGCGCAAACAACTCCGGTTATAGTTTCCCTTATATTTACATTTTTCCCGACTAATTTAATGCGTGACGTCTCATCTTCGAGAAAAACCTGATCGTCCTCAGAACAATAATCATTTTTCACTACTGGCAAAGCTAATTGCTCGTCTTCACTCAATTGCTTTAGAATTGAAGGTTTCCATTGTTGATTTTTGAACAGAGTACCGATTATTATACATCGTTCCTCCTCACTGTCAGCGAGCTCTGCTAGCTGAAGAATTTTGACGTTTCCTAAAACAATATATAAATTCAACTTTTATTTATTTTATATAATAAATGAGAAGTGAAGCAAATTTTGGCAAATTAGTCTTGAAAACATAACCTCTTACTTCAAATACACGGGATATTGATAATATACAAATATTAATATTCTTATGAATATTGTATCTTTAGTTAAACATATATAACTTAATAATAACATTAGTATAATATAAAAGATGTTAGAAAGACCGCGAAAAGGGTTAAGAAATGTTAAATTCGTTTTAAAAAATATAGTAATTCTTACCCCACTTTACTCGCGATCTTTCAACAAGTATTTTCGACAATTCTGAAAGCCTGGCAGTGTAAATTTTCGCAAATTGTTTAGAATAATTTCCAGATTCTGTGATAAATTTTTTGGATAGATCTTCGTATTCGGTAGATTCTCTTTCAAAAACTTCCCCCGTGCCCAAACCATTTTCAGAATCCGAAGTATCCATGGGACTTTCCTTGTCCTGCACCATTTTTTATATTTATTACTATTTATTCCTTGAATTTCATTCCTCGTTTCAAGAGTTCTTTTGAATTATCTTTTTGTCGTTTTCCAAACTCCAATCCAAAAGTAGGACGATTTTTTGTCGTCTATAAAACGTTGTTTATACCCCAGGCCCCCTAGCGGAAAAAAAGGAAAGGTTTCGGAAAGAACTGTTCGGAAAGATACGGAAAGTTACCGGAAAACGTTCGGAAAGGTAAGGAAAGAGTTCGGAAAGAATTCTGATTCCGACAAGAACTGAGGGTGCAGTCCCATGTGGGCGCAAAACGCAAAACGTCAAGTGAACAGCCAATGGGAGAATACCTTCAGCTAACCTT
>JAUESI010000033.1:11545462-11563051 GCA_032275145.1 Synergus laeviventris
TATAATCAGTGGGCATATCCCGTAATCACCATTGGCAACGCTGTACCACGGTTACCGCGCGCGCATGGACAGGACAGCGGATCAGATCAGTGTTTACCGTGTTTACCAAGTGTTTACAAACAATGTAAGTTCTATCAGGTTCTATTTTCAGAATAAATTGTGGAAATAATTATCTCACATTTAGTTCCAAAAAATTGTGAGTACATTGTTCTCGCGCGGAAGTAACTAAAAAATAGGTTAGTATTTACGAATTATTGATCAACCTTTGTTTAAATATTCCATACTTGAGGTTATCTCATGTGACAAGAAAATTATTGTCATGCATGTCTGTACATTTTTAAAAAGATTGCTTTTAAAATTTTTTTAACATAACCTACAATATTATTGTAAATAATAAAAAATTTGCTGGTACATGAAAATTCATCAACTTACAATTGATAATTAATTGGATAATGAGTAAAAATTATTGCATGAATAATAAATAAAAATAAATAATTATAGAATGTAATAAACTAAAAAATAAAAAATGGTCATATAAATATACCATATACATTTACTTAATAACAATAGTAAAACTTTAGTGTGTTAAAGACATAATAAATAAATAAATAGAAAAATTATCGATGAAAAAATTTAAATTATGATAAATCAAAATATTATACCATATAAGTAACAAATTGATAAGTTACTATTTAGCATGTATAAATAGGAGGAAATCTTATACATCATCATTGTCATAGAGAATATATGGAGCTTTTGCCGGGAAAAATAAGGCGCAAACACCATCAGGATTTTTCTGCAGATGTTAATCACCCAGAATTAGAGAGAAGTCTCTCGGAAAAAGAAGAGCAAATCACGCACTACCTAAGAAGAAGGTTAAAAGTTTCTCTTATGCAGAAAAGAAAAAAATTTTGGAGGAACTCCACGAAATTCCAAGCGAAATTGTTTGTAAGAAGTATAATTTGAGTGAAAGCACTTTGCGATACTGGAAATCTAAAACAGAAAACATTTTTGAAAACGCCAAAAATATAAATTTATACAACGCCAAGAGAATAAGAGACACATAAGAACGTGACAACCAGTTATTACAATGGCTGGTTAAAAATCAAAATGATGGAGTTCCAATATGCCATCAGGATGGAAAAAAAGAAAAAACATTCGTTGTTTAAAAATCACAGGTAATTATGTACTTTAATTTAAAAAGAAGAATAATTACAAATCAGCAATATTGCTAATAAATCAAGATAAAAATTTTTTTCGCAGGTGAAAAACTTCCAGCAGATGAAGAGTATACTAAAGGTGATCTCCCGAAATTAATTGCAACGAAGCAATTACAGAAAAAACAAATATTCAATTTTGACGAAAGCTGCTTGTATATGAAACAAATTCCTGATCGAACATTTGCTTCAAGAAATATGATTACCATTATCATGGACAAAGAAACAACTTGATCGCTTGACATTTGGCGCTTGCTGTAACGCAGATGGATCAACAAAACTTCCTTTAGTTGTGATTGGCAAGTCAGCAAAACCACGGTGTTTAAAAAATCTGAACATGGATGAATTGCCCGTTTTCTACCGGAGCCAGAAAAATGCGTGGATGGTAACCGAAATTTTTGAGGAGTGGTTTACGAACCATTTTTTATCTCAAGTGAAAGCTTTTCTACAGTCCGAAAACTTGCCTTTGGTAGCAGTTTTGATCGTGACAGATCTAAATCCCACAAGTAATTAAAAGCTGATGGCATGGACGTCCAATTTTTGCCACCGCATGTGACTTCCCTTATCCAGCCTTGCAATCAAGGTATTTTAGAAACGATCAAATTGAATTACAAAATAATTTTGGTGCATTCGATATTTCAGTCCCAAACCGAAGGCGTTTCGCTGTTGCAATTTCTGAAGAATGTCAACGTAAAAGATTCTGTGTGCTGGGCGTCGAAAGCATGGAATGAGGTTGAACCATCTACAATCATCGAGTGCTGGAAAAAAATGTTGCCAGTTCAAACGCAAGATGCAACAACCCAAACTGATGAAGAATGTTCATTGGATCTCTTATTGTTAGATCATCTGTGGGCACTGAAAGCGTTTTAATCCAAAAGACAAGCGAGAATGTTGGCAAATTAGTTGCAGCGATCTGCAAGGTTGAAGGCTACGAAGCTATCAGCAAAAAAGCAATTTCAGAATGGTTTAAGAAAATCGATAGTGGTATGACATTCAATTAAACTTTTTTTTAATTGTGTAAATATCCAAAAAATGCAGTGTTCCTGAAGCTTACTTAAAATTTTTCAGATTTAAAATTACAAGTTTATAAAATGCTCATTAAAATTAAATTCGTTTTTTTTCAGTAATGCGAAAGAAGTATCTTTGATGAAAACTGAAAATGAGGATCTAACAAACACAGAAATTGTTAGACAAGAAAATGAAGTACATATGGTACATGAATCTCTAGACTATTGTAACGAAGATGCATTTTGCGCTTGACGAACAACTTCCGGAGAAAACAACGATTCCAATTTTCGTTTTGAAACTTTTTCAGTTTTTTACCATCTTTGAGTATGTAAATTTTCCACCAAAATGATCTACATACTTTTTTGTTAATATTTTTCTATGTATTGCAAATTTTTCATAAACTCAAGTTGTATATGATTTTGTGTACATCATCTTAATTAGGTTTACTTTAATAACATAACAATTACGAGAGCAGACAAACCGTACACGCAAAGTGCAAGAATTAGTTTAACAAAAAAAAGGTTTTTAAAAAAATTATTTTTCACTTGATAGATGTACTTTAATCATCTTTAATTACTTTAATAGTTTTTATGTAATTGTATATATTTTAAAGTCACAAAATCATATTGAATGTTCAGAGTAAAAATTTAGAATCTTTCAATAAAGTCATTATATAAGATTTTAATAGTATAATACAGAGTGAAAAATATTATACAATTTCGAAATTCTTTTATAAGTCTCATAAAAGAATCATAAAATGACTTTTTGCACCTTAAAATCGCCTTGAAAAGCCTAAACCATTGACGGCCACGGAAGTACAGGGTGCAACAATTCTCGGATGTCGAGTCGTGGTGGAAGAAGAGTTTGATCGAGAATGAGGAGAAGCGGCAAGATAAAAAGAGGAAATATATAGTAGAGGCGACTGTATTGCAAAATGATTGTAATTCAAATTTTGGCACTTCTGCGATTCCGGCTCGTCTAAAAGCATAATGGAAGGAAAGCGGTCTCAACTATTCCTTTTATATAAATTCAAAAATTAAGTTTAATAATTGGAAAGGAGATTAAAATTCAGCTAAATTATATATTTTGTTCATTTTTATTATTTCCAAATTTCGCTTAGAACCCGAAGAAATTCTTTCACAATCTAATAATGGTAATAATAATCATAATGTAATAATTGTAATAATAATAATAATAATAATTCATAGTAATTAAGTTTAACATTAACGCCTGACAACGACGAAGTAAAGATTATAGATATATATATTTTTTAATGTATTATATATATATATAAGCTAATCCTCTTGCCCAGACACACGTATGATATGCATGTTGTTTTTTATTATTACAATATACTTACTATTTGACTTACGGGCATATAAATAAAATCTTATTGCTTAATTTTTTCATTAAATAGTATAATATATAATTACATATGATGATATGTTTTTGTAGTCCCAATGATTAATATGCACGTCTTTGTGCAATGCCTCGTGTGTGAGACACGTTATGGACGGATTAATCCAGATACGATTAAATCATTCCGAAAACCTAGAGAATTTTTGTCAATGAATAATGCTTCTGAGCAATTTATTAAATTCATCTAATTGTTTAAAAATTGTTTTATTAATACACCTCATTAGGGTGGGCACAAGATTCAATTTTTTTATTTCCCTGCCATTTTCATGACTTGGATAAATTTTCACAAATAAAGAAAAATATTAAGTGAATAAGTTTCCAATAATGCGCTAAGATTAAAGGTGATACCAGCTTTAATTTTTAAAGAATCGAAGGCAAAAAGATGGAAATTTTCTTCCTGACATGTGGCCACCCTGAATTCATATTTGAATCGTTCAAAGTACAAAGTTTTTTTTCACTTGCATCAAATTCGGTTTGAGTATCAAGATTCTTTCGAATTTAAGAGTATTAATTGCCATCACAATGCCCTTGTTTCAAAACTTTGTACCAATGTAAATTTCGATTAATTTGTTGTTCATTAATTGGGTTCCTTTTCATTATAAATAAATTCTTGCTGGATTTTCAGAATGTAAAACCCATCCAGCAGTAGATTACTCGACGAAGCCTTAGATTGTCGTTACTTCGTTCCTACATATCGACGGTCCTGTTTCTTTATTTTTTTCTCTTTTTTTTGTTATTTTTTTTTGCCGCCACTACTGAATTCATTCACTATTATGTATACATTTAGTATTACTTGTGTCCCAATACAAAAGTTCGATTTACGTATCAAAAACTCGAAGAAACGCTGAGTTTGTAATATTTTTCTGCACATTAATTGTGCACAAATTGATTTTCTACTTAAATACGTAATCAAACAAAACTAATTGAATGCACTGCCGCCTTTTTAACGCCCTTTGCCTTTAAAGATATAATAAATAAATTAGGAAAATATATTAATGCACGAGTATGTGTCTTATATGTACATATACTTAAATTAGTGTAAATAAATTAATACTTAAAATATAAAACAAAGAATTAACAGACGAAAAAAAGACGAAACTTTTATTTAAAAAAAATGGCCTCATTTCTTCGAATTTTCTTCGGGCTTTTCTTCTTGGGACACTGTATATTATATATATATATATATAATACATATATTTATATATATATATATATATTCTTTATATATTGAAGAAAATCTTATATACATATATATAAGATGTTCTTCAACGCTGATCGCTACTGTAAAGTTATTCTTAAATATCACAATAACCTCACACAAAAAGCTGCAACTAGTTTTACTGGTTTTTTTTTCTGCTTTACGAATTATCCGCAAATACATCAAAATTATTTCAACGAATACTAATTACGCGCGGAAAAGTAGGTCCCCATAATAAATTCATTCTGAATTTAATTTAAATCTTTAGAAATAAATATTTTTGAATTTATTTTTCATTTATTTCACTGTATTGAATAAAAAAATTAATTTGTTCTTAATTCAGAATATTTTTTATAGGGTAGTGTTCGAGTGTAGGTGTATGCATGTGTTTGATGAAATGTACGTCGTTTGCCCCCGTAAGTTTTTTTCCTTTTTTCGTGCTCCCTTTAATTTAGTTTGAGAAATAATCTTGAACCTACAATTGACAATACTTTCTTTTCTCTTCTAGTTCCTCTCGCTATGCCTAGTCTTTTTCCTTAGTCCAAATAATAATCCACAAACAGATTATTATTTTCCCTTGTATTATCGACTATTCACATGTATTTCAATTTTCTACTAACGTACAACATTCTTCGTAAATTAAGTTAATCGCTAACATTAAGCATTCGATACTTTCATGCAGAGTAGCCGCTTTCTTAATGCATTAGTCCAGTAATGATTATTAAATAATTATTATTGGTCGGTAAGGTCTTTCTTGTAAAAAAAAGTGGTCAAGCATTCGACAAATCGATTGATCACTGTGAAAACTGATTCCAAATTCTTCATTCAATTTAATCTAATATTTTATTTGAAAAATATATTTAGATTCTGAATAGAGAACCAAAATTTGAAGATGAAGCATTGTTATATATAAATCTTAATTGTCTACATGAATTTGAAAGCCTCAAAAACGAAACAGAGAAAATTGTAAACAAGCTTTATTTTAATTGCCATCAGTTTTCACTCTAAAGTCTCCATTTCTCTAATACCAGTCCTCCTCATTTTGTAGTAACATTCTCATGTGTTTACGGACAGCTCACAATATTTTTTTTTAGTCTTTAGCGGACTTTTTCCAAGTATTTCGTGAGTACAGTAGAATTGTAAAAACAACAAAACGGATTAGCGTGTTACAAGCTATTTGTTCGTGATACATTCTGAGAAGTTACTATCGATATTTTCGTTTGGGAATCTCGTTTGCACGGCTTTCATTTGCACAAATGCACACAGCACTCACAAAACACGCAGACACGTCGATAAATACTCGCATACTTGTAAACCTTGTAAATACAAACGTGAAAGTCGATACAGAAAAGAGTCTTAATATTGACACATGATTTGAAAAATTCTTTAATTATTAATAACTAGTATGTTACTAAAATATAAAAAATTATGAACCCTATAAAAATTAAAAGCAATCCCATTTGATCGAATTCTTAGTTTTTACGCATTCGAATTTAAAAAGGTCTTAGAAATATAAGTATTCAGTTTTTAAATAGTTTTAAACTAATTCCTTTAATGTAAAAGAAATTCTAAAAAGACAACATCAAGAATTATTCCTCAATGGAGTTAAATTTTCAGAATTTAGTTGTAAATTGCGTCAATACGCTTGATCACAAGTACTTCAAAGTACCCACTGTGCGGAAGATTCTACGTAATCCAAGGACAAGTAATAACAGTACCAGTCGTACAGTCCTGATGAAGAATTTCATGTACTTAACTTGTTCACATATTTCACTCAACTCATTTTATAGGCTTCAAAATGAAGTTAAATTAAAATAGTTATTTTTCTTTCCGGTGTGTATTATTATTCTACACTTGTAAATCTAAAAATTGAATAGCTTTAAGTTCAACAGATTCCAAATTATAACCTTTTTCAATTAAAATTATTTTTTAATTACAAATTTTCTAAACTTATATCTTTTAGAATTTTATATTTTAATAAGAGCATGAATTTTAAATCTTTCCAAATTAAAACCCTCAGAATTAGATTTTTACGAGTACAAATAAAATTAAATGTTGCGTCACGAATCGAGGCTCTCATCTCACAATCATCTATCTTCACACAAAAGTCAGTCATTCTCTCATATTTGGTACGCTCTATTTAACAAATGAACGCCTAAGTACAAATTACAAAAATGGTCAGAGTCGCTGAGAAAGGACATTGAAAATCAGGAGCGCAGCTATATAATAAATTCTGAATAGCTCTTACTATAATAAATAATGTAAGATACAAAATGGATCCTTTCCTTTTTCCCCTGGGCTGCAAATTATGTAAAAGACTCGCATCTAGAATCTAGACTAGAATTTAAAATCTAGAATCTAGTTACGGCTTGAGACATATTTAAGCGTGTCTGCGTGGGACGGGTGCAGTTAATGTCATAAATGACACTTTACACTTTCCTCGTTTAGATTTTTTTCCTCTCTAAACACAGCTTCTCGTTGAAGACTGATTTACATCAAGTACATACCATTTTTCACAATACCACGACGGTTAATTTGTACTTTAAATCTTTCTCGGGCAGCGAGAAGAAGAATTATCTAGAGAGAAAGTTCAGAACGTGGGAATTTACAAAGCTGAACCCCTTTTTCGAATGTGGACGTGATTAGCTAATTAATTCCGCTTTATAAATAAATTTCTACTATTCTAGAAAAACACAGTACAGTTGTATTTTATATGTACTTTATAATTTATAATAATAATTCTTTCATCGTTTCGACGAATAAAATGCGTCAGCCCACATTAAAAAAACTTCAATTACTATTTACTTTCTTTTTTTTTTTGTTTCTTAAAAGTAGGATATGTAATGAATTCTTTGCGATATGTCTTTCGCTTACAGTCGATAAAGGCGACGAGAATTATTCATTTAATTATTTTATTAATTATTACTTTCAAAGTACTCGACAGTACTCACTCGGACTTACAATACGACCTACGATACCGTCAACGAATGTTTCTAAAATAACGTTTCACAGCTGCTTTCGTATCAATACAATGTCGTGAGGTGTCTTTGTCTTTGGATCAATATTGATATCTTTGGTGATTCGCTTTATTACTTTTTTTTTTTCATTCCACCTTCGTTGACAGACCTTATATTGGTCCAACAGAAAAAATATTCACTTTATCTTTAGAATTATTCCATTTAAAAATGTTTAAACTATCAATTTATAAGTGACTTTCAAAGTTTGTTTTTACAATTAATTAACAGAGATTCAAGCCTTTCAAATTTAATGCATAGAAACTTACAAGTTTAAATTTTGAAGGAACATGGTTTTATAAATACAAAATTTAAAAACCTTTTAAAAGTTTCCAAATTAGAGGGCGATTAAAATTGAATCTACCCAGGCTGAATTAAATAGGAAGTATGTTATGTATTTAAAGAGAGATATTTTTCCTTTGGAATATTTTCTAGCTTGGTCGTACGAGTTTTCTTAACAAATAACAACACAGTTCCCTCGAAAAGTCCCCCTATGCCTTAAATTAAGCTCGCCTGACGGTCTCAACGCGAAATTATCATAGTCACGTTCCAAGTTTGTAAGTATAAAGAGTTGTACGCGCGTGTGAGTGTATGCGTGTATGGCATGATTCAGCGTATTTAATAATATATTATTTTTATGTATAATATTATATAAAAGAAACGGAGTCGTTAGAATCATACTCTAGATACGGTACAAAATATCTGATTGACATGTAAACCTTTTCTTATTCCTCTTTTTATTTTTTTGAATTTTTTTCCTTGTTGTTACGCGACACAGCTTACACACTTTCTCACGGATCGTGATTACCATATATATATATATATAACCATATTTTTTATTATATATATATGTATATATATATATAATATAATCATGTATATATATAACTCTAATACTTTATGCAAATACCACTCTATGTATATAATAATATGTATAATAGCGTACTATCTACTGATATGAGTTAGTTCACTTTTAAAGCACTTTAAATCCAACCTATTTATTCATCGACCGAATGAATCTTCTTATTTCCTAGTAATTTTTACCGAATATCGATTTACAAATACGTAGAGAATTTTTATAAGCCCTGCTGAAAATCCACGAGAGAACTATTTGTCTTTTTTTTCTAGGATACCTTCCGGTTCTCGAAAAATTCTTATATTTGTAGTTTATTAGCTAGATTCGAAATAAGTAACAAACTTTCTAATTCAACAAATTTGCTAGTGGATATGTTTTTTATCAGTTCCGACGAAAATTCTTAGCAGAGTCCTGATTTCGGCTGTGCACAAGATTTTCAAGCGCGCATTTAAAGATAAGGCCGAGGTGATTTGGTGATTTCTTTTTTAATTTTGCCAAAGAAACTTTGTCTTGATTTTTCAAATTAATTGATTGACTTTATTCATTTAATTTTTCGATTTCTAGAATCAGTGTATTATGAAACTTCATCAAATCTGTTTGGCCCTAAATTTTTCTTCTTGCGATCCGCTTGGATTTTTAGGAGCGATATAAAGCGATTCGACTTTAAACGCTGCGCCCCGACGCGAGAAACTTTTTTCTGCTCAGTATCGATTCTTCGACTCAACGACGATAAAATCCCCAGAATGTCGAATCACGCGATATTAAAGCTGCATTGCGGTTCGTTTCGTAATCGTCACGAAGGTCTCCCCCTTTTTTGTATATATTTTTTTCTTATTATTATTATTCCTATTCCTCAAAGTTACCGCTCTAAAGTCCCCGAGATCTAGAAGCTTTTCCGCACACGCGATTTTATGCTAATAAAACGGTATTAAATGGATTTGTGTCGCGATATTAAAAATTTTCTATGTCACGGGCTTATGTGAATTTATAACCTATTGAAAATTCGGAGTTCTACTTCTGATCTTCTTTGAATTTGAAATACAATTCTCTATTCGAATATTTATCAGAATTTGTATTTATCATTTTTATTCATCGGAATATAACTTAATAGAATTTTTCACTAGATGTTAATTCAAATTGACTAGAGCAGCTAAATTGTACAAAAATTCTACAACACTTGTAAAGCTTTTTGTTTAGTTGCAAAAGAGTTAATTTAACAGGGAATTAATCCGACAATCAGTACGCGTCGCGACTTGGCGACGAATTAACTTTTCCGCGGTGATTAAAGAGGAAACCGTGGACCACTCACAATGGTCGTAGTTAAGGAACAAAAATATTTGGACCGGAGAATCCAACCTGGCGTGAAATTGAAGCCACGCTCGTTTCATCTCAGGTTATTCACACTGCAGTGCAGAGATCCCTATTTTCATTCATTACTCTATTCATTTGCAAATTTCAATTCTCAATTCTCTGCTTTCTCATCAATGAAACAATAATGAATAATACAAAAAATCGACTTCTTTCTACAAATTTTAGAGAAGATTGTAAAATCATCAGAAAAGATCAGAAAAGAACCTCATTCTCAAATTTTTAAACAAACCTTCCTAACTTTCACTCTTTTTTCCCTGAAATTTCTTTAGTCCTTTTTTTGCTCACAACATCCCGCTTCAATTAAAATGAGGCCAAACGAAGAATTCAAAAATCAAGGTCGGGTAAAATGTCTAAATTCGCCATGGCGAACAGGAAGCATCAATGCGTCTGAGATGGAGAATTGAAAAGAAAGCAGTGCGATGGACCGCGGAGTCGTTTACAGCTCTCTGAGGATAATTACATTACTCCGTAACGGTTACACCGAAGTAGGTATACGTGCCCTTCCTTTCTTTCTTCCTTTCTCGATCACCTCCTCGATATCTCCTAGCCAGCGTGAGATCGTGAGCAACACGAATCAAAAGTGGATTCGTATCGTGCACAAACATTAGAAAGGAGTTCTAGTCGAGCAGAGACTGCACCACCCATTTTCCCCGCAAATTTTTCTGCTTCCTATTCACTGCAAATAATTTTTCGAAAGGTTTTAATCCTTCTAAAACACACTCAGAGCCTTTTTTAGATCCCGTTCTCAAAATTAGGATTTAATTCAAATATTCTAATCACAGATCGTTGTTCTAAAATTCTGGAATGCTTAGTTAGAAATTATAGAATAGAAAATTCAAAAATAGAAAAGGCATCTTCGGTTCAAGAATCTAACTCTGATGAGATTGATTCAATTGAGACTGTAATTCCGCTGGAATGTTTCGCTTTGAGATTCTAGTAAAGTTCACAGACGATTTATCACTCTTAAAATGAGAATGTAACACGAATAAATAAGACTTTCTTAAAAGCTAGAAATAAGCTTCGAGTAGTCAAAAGTGAGTGGGAAAAGTCCTCTGATATTTGAACCGGAAAATCCGAGAATCGCACTTAGAACGGTATTGAAGTCGGAAACTTGTGTTTTTCCGGTTCTTCTATCATTATTCCTCCACCCGTGATTATTACTACAGCGTAGTGAAACGAAGAGAGAATTGGGCTCGTCGTTTTTGAGTTTTTTTTTCTCCCTACAATGCCGGGAGGTTCATGTCGGTGAATTACGATCATCATTATAAACTTAATTACTCAGCTACCATTACATCGTTACTTTAGCGTTACTTCTCGCTGCTACTAATTGCGGATGCGTGTAATAAATGCCCAGTAATTTATCTGCTCACTCTTCTAAACGGGGAAACAGGAGACAATCAAGAAATCTCCTCCAAAGAAATTTTCGAAGAAAAATCTCTTTTGAAAAAATCTTTGTTGATCAAATTTTGGTTTGGAGCCGGGGAAGGAATCGAATTTTTCGCTAGATGAAAAATCGGATCTGGTCGGGTTTAAGTCGGATCGACATTGACATTAGGAAGTGACTTACGGTACAGTTAGCATGACTCGACCAACAGGAAGGCACTTGGGCAAATTACGTGCCGAGTTGGCCGTCGTTCTAGCACACGGGGCACACCTCTATAAATATATCGTAATGTTAAAGACAGATCGTTACGATATATATTCCTATTTATACTTACAATTTTCACTAAAGACCTTAACCCTATGATATGTTCGCATTCGTTATACAATTATTAGTTAATACTCTTTCTTGCTTCGCTTTTTCGCTATTTCGCTTTCTCACACACCCACTCTTTTCTCCTAGGACATTAGACTCTCCTTAACAAGATACTTCTCCTTGACGATGCTGATGATAAAACGTAAATACATGTTTTCTTAGGGCACCTTTGGTATTAAGCTTGATGTTCATGTTCATGATCCATTTTTTTTCTCAAACTTACTCCCGCACGCGCATTTTATACGCTGATAATCTGCATCACTTTCTTTCGATAATATCACTTCTAAACGTGCATCTCGCACGATATTTATGTACAGAGAGACTCGCCCCTCCCTTCAATTCTCAATTTACAATTGATATTAAGAAATTCAGTGAAATTTAATATTGAGAGAGATTTAAACTCGCCATATGAAGTCTCAACATCACTGAAGAACTTCTCTTGGAATTTAAAAATTTATTCGATAAAAAATTGAACCTGGAGATTTTTTAAGTTTCTTCAATCGCTTTGTCGATCTTTGAATTTATGTAAAATTTATTATAAAATAGTTCTCCAGTAGTAAAACGAAGCCACGTTGAATTCTAAAATCTGATTAACCCTGTGGGGGAAAATCTGTATTTTTTATGAAAAACATTTTTCAAATGTTTGACATTCCCAAAGAGATTTTTTCTGATATCTTTCATGGTATAATTAATAAATTTCTTAAAGAGATAAGAACGGGAGGTGGCGTGTCCCTGGGAAAAATTCGTAATACGCGTGCTGCTGCGCGATCAGATACTCGATTTACCTACAATTCGATAATAGAGTGTTATACGACGTGGTGCGGGTGTTGTGACTTTAACAGTGCCTTTTTACATATAAACGAATTTCTAACGGCTCTCGAGGCCGTAGGACGACAGTCATAATAATGAGAATCATAGCGTTCTAATGACGATAATAGCCATGACGAGAATAATGAGAATCGAATTAATAATGTACCTATGCCTATATGCGCACTCGAAGGCTTGGTGCAGGCGAATGGGGTCGATGTCTTCGAAAATTGTGTCGTCCGTCGCTTTCCGATTTTTACTTGTCGTTGAAAATAAATAATTGCGTATGTTGGCTGGCGTGAAGCCATTCAAAAATATATAGTACCTAAAAAATGCATAGGTACCTAGCTTTCTCAGCCGGACCCCCGAAGTCGCGAGCTACGTCGCCGCTCCGAATGCACAGAATTTTCTAGTGACCGAGCCCCCTTATTTCCAGATCAAAAACCCTTTGTGTAGATTTTCATGTTCTAGTTTCCTTTTTTCTATTCCAAGTTTCTGATTCTTCTTGTCCATTTATTTATTTTACTTTGACGTTTTTGGTTTGTGATCTTCGTGGTCAGGTTGCCGTTGCTTGTCTTCTTAAGTGTGGTTTGGTTTCTCCTGGTTTCTAAATCACAAAAAGCAGGCTTGCATTGGAATTTCGAAATTTACATCCCATTGATGTCGATCTTAAGGTTGCCCGTTTTCTTCTCCCTTTGATCCCTGAAAAACAACAATTTAATCAGAAGCAAAGAAAAAGTTATTTTAGAAAGATTATAATAATATTATTTCAGATACCATTTTATCTTAACATCAAGCCACCACTTAACCAACCTCAACTTTTTTAGAAGTCATCGTTTAATATTTTTTTATTTGCAGAAAAAAAATTGATAAATAATCTCAGACAACTTTTATAAAATGGAATATTTTAATTATTCTTTAGAAATTGAATCAACTTCAACACTTCCATTCAGATCAATAGAATTAGAACTCGCAAATATAAAAATTAATTACTCGTTAATGGATCTTAATTTTACCTGATTAAATGCAAGAGAAGCTTTTAGCAATTGTCATTGCAATTACCTTTAAAATTATTGCATGCATTATCGATTAATTAATCATTCTACCATAAAGCATCAATCAGTTAGTAGCTAGAAATAAAGCTGACCGATTTTTATTTAAAAAATCTGAGTTTAATATAAAATATTTATTCTTAAAATAGTAACTAAGTTATTAGGCAATACTAAGCTGGTATATTTAGTAAGAATGCCAATAAATAACAGGAAATTTAAACAGTACTATGAAAGTTTTATGTCTGGAAACGATTATTTGAATCGCCTTGAGTTTATGATTGTAAAATCGACGTGGTTCATAAATTTTAATAACTTTCGCATTTCTAAGAAAATTTGTAAAACACTTCCTATTGCAACGTACCAAGAACTCTCCTTTATAAATGAAAAAAAGTTTGGTCTCATTTTACGTAAAAAATAAGTTTTACAAATTGAGAAATTGAATGTATGGTATAGTTTCGGAAGAAATGCAAATGCTGGGAATAAAAGATTAGTTATAATTATATAAGGTGCCACAATATGATACATACAAAGTAACATATAATATCAATTTTTCCTAAACTGCGTTGCAATTTAGGGACAAAAGTGTCATATTGAGAATTTTTACAATTGAAAACACTAAATTTTAGAAAAAATATATTGTACCTATTAAGGCGCCAACTTTCTCGTAAATAATTAAATAAAATACAGTTTTTCACACTCCGTGCGTAAATCTCGGTTTTGCACGCGCTGGGTCAAAAAAGCGTATGCTAAATCAAGCTTCGCAAACGTCGTGTCAAAAATTACATTCTCGCACTAGTATCGAAATGTACTATTGCGCAACAGACAGCAACAAGGAAAAGATTTAAACCCACCGGTGCCTGCTGTTCAAAATATATTTTATTTATTTATTTACTAGAATTTTGACGAAATATATATATATATATATTTACAGTAAGTTGTTTTAGAAAAAAATTGATATAATAGGTTTCTCTGTGCAGAAAGTTATAATTTATTTCTAACCAACTCAATATAAGAAATACGTGCATAATGTTATAGCATTCAGAAACTAAATGGAAACAAAAGGAAAGGTTATTTGAAAATATTGCTCCTTAAAAATGTAATTTAATTCTAAAATAGAAATACATTTTTAATCTTTTTTAGAAGCAATAACATTTTCAAGTGGATGCGAAGCAAGGAAAGCAAAACGAACCGAATGGGCATTGATAATAAATTCTGCCGATGAAAAAGAAATTAGAAAATCCGATTGTCCCGAAATATTGGAGAAAAATTTCTCTTTAATCCTATTTTCCTGAGATCTTATCATCTTATCAAGATTTTTCAATAATTTATCTTGATATTTTTATTTGAAGTAAAAAATGATGATATAAATCTACCTTTATTTATAGAAATAAATGATATTTAGATCTACGTTGAAGGTTTATTTAAGCCAAAATATTCAGGTCATGAAAAATGAAAGAAGTTATATTTTTCTCTCAAAAGGCCACGCCAAGACGCGAACACTGGCTGAGTAATTTTTCACCCGCAACGGATATCTTGCGCAACGAAGCATAAATAAAAAATAAGCGTTTATAAAGTGAAATTGGAAGGGGCAAAAGCTCGGCCATTGTCTCAAAATCTTAAACGAACCGAGGCAACATAAACGTTTTTTAAAAATGGATAATAATTTTTTAAAGCAAATTCTAGAATAAACAAAATTTCTTAGGCAAAAGAATTTTCTTAATATCTGGAGCTTGTTACTCGAAATTAACTAAAGATGCTTTTTAAATATCACAAAAGTGTAATGTGAATTTTAATTCCTTTGAATGCCTTTTGTTTCCAAATTTCACAACATTTAAACTAAACTGATATTTAATTTTTCCTTCCTCCAAAATCAACAGCATTCAAATATGTATTCTGTTTCGTATCTATCCAAATATTTTGAGCATTATTCAATTTCAGATATTTTACACCCAAAAACTTAAATTCCTATTACATAATTTAAATTGGAAAGTTTTCATATTCCAATAATTTTGTACTCCGGAATTCTTACTTTGAATGCGCTTTAAAGGCGTTGGATCCAAGTATGTATATTTTATAAATTTCTATTTTTGTGTGTAATTTTGTAGGTATGTAAAATTTTAATACTTTTTGCTTAAAATAAAGGAATTCCATTTTGAGATTAGGTTTGCTTTATAATAGCAGAATAATAGACACATTTCTTTTCTTAAAAGAAGTAGATATACAGAGCAAAAAAATATTTAATTGTAATATTTGTTGAATAAAATGAAGAAATAAAATTTTGAGTTTAGAACTTAGTCTAACGCCCTTAATATTTAAATCTTAAAAAATTCGAAAGCCACGTTGCGTCTGAACCAACTTTAATTCAAAAGTCTTTGCATATGGGATTTTTCTATTGACTATAGTTGTCTGCCGTCCCACGAAAATTTTGAAACAAAAAAAAATCGCGGAGACGCATTTTGAAAAAAGTTTTTTTAAAATGTTATTTATAATAAAGAAAGAAAAAAACTGTGATAACCTGCATTTAAATTTATTTTAAAAATATATGTATATAGTTTATTTTGTAACTCAAGGAGTTACAATTCCTCTCGAATTCTAAAATATATATTTTATATTATTCTTAAAATTTATACGCAAATTATCACATTTTATTAAAAAAATTTTCCTTTTGCATTAAAAACTAATAAAAAAATGAACTTTTGTCAAAATGCGCAACCGCGATTTTTTTGTTTTTGGTCTTAAAATGTTCGTGGGATGTAGACAATTATAATCAATAGGAAAATCTCATATGCAAAGACTTATCAATTAAAGTTGGTTGAGACGCTTTTTTAGAATAAAGGAGCTTTTTGAAAGAAGAAAAATGAATTATAAATTGACAAAATAAACGCAATACATAGATCTCTTGTGGCCCACGTAGGTAAAAGCCTATCGTAGATTGAATGAAACCTACTTCGATCCAGAGATTTGTAAAGCCCACCTCGGCCATTTTTGACTTTGCATATTCGATTCGTATTGCTCCCCGGTCGGAGGAGACCAGAAGGGATCCTTGGAGAGTGGCCATCGCTTGGGCCGCATAGCGAACGTCTTGATATTCGACAAAGGCCACTGGCGAACCTCCCTTCGTGTGCATACGAAGCCGACAGAAACCAGGAAAACTGTGCATAAACAAGAGAAGCGTACAATACGTGCTCTAGTTAGTCTAGTAGTCTAAGTTAGTAGGTAAAACAGTACACCGTTAAAAATTCCATTCAACTCTTAAATACCTCCACCAGGAATTTTACGGAAAAAAATTTTAATTAAAAAGATCGTACAGTAGACTCTCGTGCGAAAGCAAAAGTATTTATGGTATTTTTATCACAAATCTGAGAAAATATTTTGAGTAAACTTCCTAAAAGAGTTCACTTCCGAATTTTTTGAAACTGTGTATATCTATGTATTTTAATGCGCTGATTTCGAAAACGATAGTGAAGATTGATGACTAGTCGACTATCATGGTGAAACCATGAAAAAGCCACAGAAAATCACGTTTTTTTGCGTTTATCTCAGCTAACATGGAAAATTTTTTAAAATTTCAAACAGAAGTTGTAGATCTCATAGAAATAGATTTTTTTTTCTTCAAGTGATAGTTTCTAAAAAAATCAGTGATACATTGACTTTCATAAGAAAAAACCCCATAATAAACCATGGCTCTTCACATTGTAAAGGAAAATCATTTTAAAAGAAAATCATTGGAAAGGGAAATTATGGTAAATGGAAATGGTAAAGGGAAATTGGTAAGGGAAATGATAAAGGTAAATAATAAAGGGATATCGTAAAGGGAAATGGTAAAGGAAATGGTAAAAGGAAATGATAAAAGGAAATGGTAATAGTAAAGAGATATCGTATAGGGATATG
>JAUESI010000033.1:11573179-11583788 GCA_032275145.1 Synergus laeviventris
TGACTTACTATTTCATTTATTAGAAAGTGGAGAAATGACTAATTCAATAGTCAAATTTAAGGCTACTAATTTACTTATAGTCAAATTCTTACTAATTCAGATTGAGAGAGAAGATTTCAGATACGTCTGGAGAATTCAATAGATTTCTATGCAAGTGTACACCGGATTTCACAAGTCATCCACCCCTCGCATGAAAATTGATTTAGTTTTTCAACGTTTTGTGTAAAGTGACAATCGGAGAGAAAGATTGAAGTAAAAATTGAGACAATCTACCTGACGTTGAACTTACGTCAATTGGAACCAAGTTTCACGCGAATAATTGAGATTGTGTCAAACCGAGCGCGGAAGCATTGAGTTTATGTCAATTGGCTACACATTTTTGCAGCTTAAGCCAGTTGTCAACGAATTGGGAAATAATCCTCGGATATCCGATATTGCGATACTGATGATAGGAAGAGAGCATCAGATCGAGATAATTGACATTTATTGAAAATAGTGGGTAAATAAAAAATAATAATTCGAGCATTTCAAGGTAATTACAATTCATCCAACTGAAGAATTATTGTTGTCGACTATTATTTGCATCGATTAACCTGATTTTAAATGAGAAAATTTAATATAACTCGAATAATTTAAAGGAAAGCGTCAGTTAATTTAGTCATTATTTAAATTTGCGAAAATACTTTTGAAATTCATATCAAGTTTTATTTGATTGATTTTTATTTATCACATTCGAATTGAACTAATTTTTCATTATATGAATTATGGAAGTTGTAAATTGAGTTCGAGGCTGAATTTACAAATGTTTTATTGACATAAGTATGTGTAATTTAATGGCTTGGTACCTCGTAACAGTAAACGAAGCGTTTCTATTCGAGGTAGCTCTGTGCAGTTTATTGATTCGGAACTGACCTCTGATTCACACACGTGAAAAATACGGCAAAGCGACAAGAAGGAAAATTACTTTTCCATTAACTTCCCCTATTCGAAAATCAAAACTAGAATTCGATCAATATACAATTAAGAATTTGAATTTTTCCTAGGCAAAAATTGTATATTAGATTCTAGAAAATATTTATATACGTGTATGATGCAAATTTAGAAGTATTTATTATTAGTACGAAAGCATGAAAAAAAATTAAAGGGGCTAAAAGTAGCTTTAAACTTTTAAGTAACTCTTTGACATTTAAAAAAATTAAAAGTGAATTTTCGTAAAATTTGAAATATCTCTAAATCCTTAAATTTGAATCTTGAAAACTCTAACCCTTCCAAATTAGGTACCTTCAATTACTCATAATTCGTCTTAAAATGTCTGTACCTTAAAATTGGTCATATATATTGTATAAGTCACCTTAATTAGCGCTCGTAACCATACTTCAGGATTTCAAGCGCCACATCAGTAAAAAAAAACAATTAGAATTAATTATTCCTAGCGCAGATATACGTAAAGGAAACGATAAGGAATGTTTATCTTCTGGTTAAATTGCATTTTCTCTATTTGTTTTGAAATTAAGTGCCTGAAAAAATGAAAGCCGGTAAGCTAGGAATCGGAAAAGTAATACATGGCCTTAAATTCAATTAATTTTTTTCAGAATTCAAGACCAATTTTTCTAACATCAAAATTTGATTTCCTCATTTTAGTCAGCAAATATTGTAATTAGATATTTTTTCGCTCCGTAATGGTACTCGTTTTTTAAATGGATTTGTGAGTAGGTATATATAGAGCACAAAACTGAAGTAATGAAAAAAGAAAAATAAATTATGAAATAATTATATATAAAGAATAATAATTATGCTGAAAATCAGTAATAAATACAAATATAAATAATAATATATAAAATAAATAATAAATAAATAAAAGTACATCAATTTTGTTTCAAGATATTTGCTTAGAATTAGATTTTAATCCTTATATATATGTAGCTTGTTTATGTATATTTTTGACTAATTTTACTTTGTATTTTAGCGATTTTGAAATGTTTCGAGGATTGCAGATAAATTCATGAATAAAAGATTCATTCCACTCCATACCAACTTGAATTTTTACAGTTTTATGTACTGTTATAATTTTTTTTGAATTAGTTTTTCGACTATAAGTTCTTAAATAATTAAACTTCAAAACTGATGTAAGAAGAAGAAAGATTCTTTTATTTTTATTTTGTGCCGAAACGAATCAATAGACCTATAAAATTGATACATGTAATTGAAAAGTAAGGAAGTTCTGATTACCAATAGGTTTAAAAAAATTTATTTAAAAAAAATAATATTTTGAAATAATGTCATTCATTCTAAACATCATGTAATCCAATAGAGCAAAAATCGAAAAATGTTTACTTTTTATAATGGAACAAATAAAAATACTTTTTCTCATATATTAGGGGGATTTTTTCCTTTTTATCAAATTCAATTTGTCACTCTTAAAGATTGTTCCGTTTGGTGCAAAAATTTCCTCTGATTTCGTTTTAAAATAAAAAAAAAGATCATTTTCAATGAAATTGACGTTATTTATTGACGATTTACCTCTGGCAAGTATGAATTGTATTCTATACAATGATTGAATATTGAACTCAGAATTTTTCCAGATTTGTAGAAAAACATTCAAAGGTGGCTCAAGGTCATTTTCTTGAGAAAACATTGATTGACTTTAATTTTCTCTATTTTTTAAATTGAAAAACAGTTTAGTTGTCAGTTTGTAATTAGTAATTAGTACGTAAGTACAATCTGAAAACTAAACTTGATCATACACTGATGAATATGCGCCATTCTATTGTTTTTAACGTCTTCGATTATCAACTGGAAACAAAATTGAAAAAAAAACTACCTTGAAAAAAAACGGACATGGCCATCTTTTGCCGAATAATCTTGAATCACCATCAAATAGGATGAAAAACATTTATCAAACTACTCGAGTGCTTGACTAGTTTTTTTATAAAACTAATGAATTGACGGTGTATTTCAATTAAGAAAAAATAAAGAAACGTAAATTCAATTTGAACGACCACTAAATATCTTTGTTTAATTCTATACAAAATTAGAGGTAATCAAAAGGAACAATTTGTGGGGGGAGTGGCAAATTGAATTAGAAAAAAAAGTTGCCCTAATATATGGTAGATAATTATTAAACGACTGAAAACTTGAATTTTACTAAGATCAGAAGTAAACTCGCGGTTCATTAATTAAATTCCCGATCATTTACCGATTAAGTCGCCACCCTGATAAATCAATTTTTAGGTGAGATCATTCTAGGAACGATTAAAAGTAAATGAAGTATTTTTGTTTTGCTGTGACAGGATTAAGAATATATACCATGAGAAGTGTTGTTGACCTAACAATAAAATAAAAATATATTTAGGAGTTTCAGATAAAGAGAACCTTCTACCCTACACCCACCCCTCGTTTGCACATTTGTCCATTATACTGGAAACTTTTCACCCCCTTTCGTCGACTCTCGAATATGCCAGAAGTTGGAATTCTAGAATACTAAGGATAACAATGAAAAATTAAAAAAAGTCAGTAGGGAGTGTACTTGATAAAATCGTGAAGTACAATAGTGTTTTTTTGGGAATATCTTTCGAGAACCGTGACGCAGAGTAGACTTTGAAATTGGTGCAGTTTTGGGGGTGGGGTTTGGGTGTGGGGTAGCGGGGGGTGAGAAAGAGGTTGTGAGAAAACGTACGATTATTCAGCGAGTGAATTTTGTGGCGGTGCATACTTACGTCCAGTTAGAGGGTGCATCAGAGCGGGGTGCGAGGTGGCTGCTGCAGCGGCTGGTTGCTTGGGTTTGCTAACCTTTGTGTTACTTTTTGCAAATTCCAAACGTATGGTTTGTGGCATATCAGGATCGAATCTAACCCCCTGCTGCAAATAGATCCCTAAATTAGTAAACGGGGAGCACACGTGGAGAACTAAGTGGGTGACCAAATTACTATATGGAAAGGAGAACTACCGTGCCCAAGCTCGTTGTATTGTACTCGATAATTTCGATACAATCTATATCTATAACAGTATACCAAAAATTACACTACCAAAATACTAGTTTCAAGCATTACCCATAAGGGACTAGTCTTTTGCATTTGGGATTAGTACAGGATCTTTTCTCATTCACTTGTTTATCCTTCCTATTTTATTTCTTTAATTACGATCAAACTTATTTCAAATTTTAATAGATAAGGAGCTGTTCAAGTATTACGTAAGCAGCTTGTGGGAGGGTGTCTAGGTAATTGCTTATTGTTTCTTACATGTGAAAGGAGGGGTGGGGTCAATTGAAATCTTACATAAGATTTCGCTTCGTCTAAAAAAAAAAGTTTTAAATCTTGTCGTTCGTTCTTTATAAAATAAAAGTTCTTGGATCTGAGATTCGCAACGTTTATACCGTTTTAGTTTCTACAAAAGCTTGACGTTTTTTTGTTTAAAAATTTGTTGTAATAAATTAATAGGGTTTTTTTCGTGACTAAAAAATATATTTGGGGGGGGGCAGAGGGTAAAAATGATCTCAAAAGTGCTTACGTAATACCTATTTGAAATACTTACTTGAAATATCCAAAATAAACTAATTATCTCATTTCTCTGATGTGTTCAAATAGAATAATTTCTCATTTTCGATTGTAATTTTGCTTTTACTTCAATAATCATATATACAATTGACGAGTGGGGCACGTGTCGCGTAGTTCAGTAATAAATTTGGCGTGAGCGAGTGTATCATCCGACAAAAGGATGTTTATTTGTTTAATGCAGATACATTGTTGCTATCATGTTTGCTGCCATTGGTAGATTATCATTCGTTTCTGGGTCAAAAGGGTTATTTATACATTTTGCATTGCGTGAAGTCGGTTGCGTGGTGAGGTAAAAATTAGAGATGTAACGAGGGGTAACGACAGAACTCTCAGATCGTAAACGAAACTTACCCCCTCCACTATATCATTAAAAAAAAACATTTTTTAAAGGGGCTGTCCAGGTATTAAATAAGCAGCTTTTAGAGAGGGGGGGGTCTATAAGATAATTTCTTATTATTTCTTATATGGGGGAGGAAGGGGTCAATTGAAATCTTACATAGGATTTCGCTGCGTCTAAAAAAATTAGTTTTAAATCTTACCGTTCGTTCTTTATAAAAGTTCTTGGATGTTATTGTTAGATTTACAATATTTATACCAAAAATGTAACGCTTGTTTTAGTTTCAAGAAGAGCTTTTCGTTTCTTTGTTTAAAAATTCGATGTAATACTATATAATGGAGTCATTATTTAACTTATGAAAAAATAAATACTTTTTCATTTAATTAAATTAATAGTGTTTTTATTCGCTACTCAAAAATCTATTTAGACTTAAAATATGGGGTGGGGTATTTAAAATGACTCAAATTGCTTACGTAATACTTGGACAGCCGAAAATATAATTTTTAAAATTACTTAAATAACGAACACATTTAAAAAGTCATGTAATTGCAATATATTCCCAAATAATTATATTTGAGAAATTTCTTTTTTTCCACAGAATGGTAAAGTGGAGGAGGTAAATTTTATCCACGATCAGACAGCTGTCGGTTTTCAAGGCACAGAATAACACTATACCGAGTAATGTCACACATGGTGCAACCAGCATTACACATCGAAGAAGGGGATTTGTCCATTCAAATTCAAAGTAAATCATTCAGAGTCCCTGACTTTTAGACAAATTTCCCTAACAGAAATGTATCAAAAATGCGAATAAGTTTTTAATAATGCACTAAAATTAAAAGCGAAAAGATTTTTCTAATAACCTACTTTGTTAATTATAATTTCCTATTAATATTAAAAATGCTAATGATATTAAATATTTTGAAATCAATTTAAATTCTACGGAATCATTTAAAAATCAAATTCTATGACAACCTTTAAAATCCCTTAAAGTTCCTCAAAATCATTTTAAAGCCTTTTAATTATACCACCAAATTTGAAATCTCTTAAAATTCATCAAATCTCTTTAAATTCCTGCAAGTATCTTAAAATCCTTTCAAATCTTGCGAAATCTTTTAAAACTTATTTTTAAAATCTATTGAAATCTTTAGAAATCCTTAAAAGCTCAGAAAAAATCTTAAAATTTTATAAATTCGAATAAAATATTAAAAATTTCTTAATATCTCTTAAAATCTTATATAATTCGACAAATATTTTAAAATTAAATAACTTTTTTAAAAACCAAAAATATCTTCTAAATTTAAAAAAAATGACATTTATATTTTCCCTGACAGCTGAACGCATTTCCCAAATAAATTTTGTTTTCCCTGACATGTGGCCACCCTGAAATCGGCCTTCTCCATTTGTTGGCAGAGAAAAATAATTTTATAGGTGCGGCTTTTTTTTCTAAATACTACATCGTTTTATCCCTGCTTCCTGAATTAAAAGTTCGCTAACAAATATTGCACTAAATAATGAAGACTTTTTTTTACATTTTCACGCATAAGTGTAAGTAAATGCGAATTGCAGAATAGTTGATTTGAGTCAACTAGTAGTTAACGTTGCAGGATTAATTAGCAGAGCCGTCAGTGTATATCGTGCCGTCCACAGAATTTTCCTTCAGTGTCATAAACAGCTCAGAATATAATTGGACGGTTGCAGACTTGAATTCCGATATATAACAGTTTCATCCAGTTAGCAAAAGTTACTTTAGAGAAACTTCATTAGCCACAAATTGTAATAGATAGTAACAATTTCGTACAAAAATTTAAGTTAACAACTGTCGGCACTGCAAACTTGATAAAAATGTAATCATTACGATTGTAAAGTATTTAAATTCAACAAGAGGTAAATGTGTAACATTCCCTCAATAATATTATTTGATAAGTATACTTTTAAAAATAATTTATTTAAAATTTGGAAGCTTTCAAATTTAGTTTTATACAAAATTAAAACGATTTGTCTGTAATTGGAAAATTTGCGAAATAAGGATCACTATTATTCTATGTTTACAAGTTATGAAATGAAAAACTTTCCTCTTATGGACTTTCGAAACTTATTCATGTTTTTAATTAATACAAACATAGAGCCTTTGAGGTCAATTTTTATGCGTCAGAATTTCCAGATTTTTCCCTAGTTTTTCAACTCGTTGATAAACGACAATCTTGATAATGACAAATTAAATTAAATTTCCCAAGCTTTAGTCTAATCGAATTTGTGTCCATCTTTAAACAGTTTATACACTTTTTTACTATGAATTAAATTGTTTTTGCAAAACCGAATAATGTATCAGTTAAAAATTATTATGAATTAAATCATGCGAATTCTTGTCTATTAAATTGTTATTATCCTCATTATCATTATTATTACATTTCTGAATCGAGTAACATAAAGTTTTCATGTGAATTTGACACGTTTAATACTAATTAATGAGACCAACAACAAATGGAGATGAATTTCGAAATGGGTGGAATGAAGTTTTACTCTAGCTCTAGATAGTAAAATATTGACAAATCCCTTTCATCCATGAATCAATAGGATTGGTACGTAGAGGTATGGATATAGGATTATTTATATACATAATGTATATACAGACAGTTCTACGGTTCTCCCAGATTTGAATATGAGCGATAGTTTAAAACAGAAAACTATAAGAGAAAAACTATGCAGCATTAACCCGTGCCAGCTAGTATAGTAAAGTCAGAGTGGATTATGTATTGTTTGGGGGTTAAGACTGGTAAAGACACAAAGATAGAACAGATATGGAGAGAAAAGAGATGGTAAGATAAAGAAAAAAGAGAGAAAGGAACAATGAAAAAGAAAGAGAAAGAGTTCACGTGTACTTCTAATTCCGAAGCTCGGCACGACTTTACGTTCTCGATTTACTCGTTTTATTTCGCGAAACGGGGTATTACCTGCAGGTCTTGTTTCGCAGCCTCCGCACCTGCCCTCGTGTGAAAAGTCACGAAGCCCACTGGCTGAAATTCCAGAAAAAAATTGTAATTAGATATATTTTGTAGATTGCACTTACTTCTGTACTATTTTCCAATGCTTGCGAAAGCTTTTTCAATTTTTTTACAGGTATTTCATCTAAAAATAAGTATTCAAGTGAAAACATGAAAAAACCATACAAATAAAAAAAAACCATTATTCAAACAAAATATTTGTAGATCTCATCGAAATACAAATTTTTTTCCAGGCATTTTATTCTTATACAAGTGATAGTTTCCGATAAAATCAGTGATGATACATCGACTTTGATAAAAAAAAAAAACCGATAACCCATGGCTCTTCACATTGTAAAGGGAAATCATGGTAATGGGAAATGGTAAAGGAAAACGGTGAAGGAATGTGGTAAAGGGAAATGGTAAAAGAAAATGGTAACGAGAAATCACGATAAAGGGAAAAGGTAAAGGGAAATGGTAAATGGTAAAGGGTAATTGTAAATGGAAATGGTAAACCGAAGTGGTGAAGGGAAGCCGAAACATAATGGATGTATAACCTTTATGGGTTTTTTAAAATAAAAATCGTTGTACCACTGATTTTCTCAGAAACTATTTCTCATAGAAAAAAATGCTTGGAACAAAAAATGTGTATTTCGATGAGATCTAAAACTTTTCTTAGATTCATTTTTTTAAATTTCTCATATTGCTTAATATATAAATGCAAAAAAACATGACTTTTATGGTTTTTTATGGTTTCGCCATGAAAATCGACTAGTCGTCAATTTTCACTATCATATTCGTAATCAGCGCAACAAGATACATAGCTATACGTAGTTTCAAAGAAATTGTAGGTGGTCCCTTTTCGGAAGAACAACCACAAATTTTAATACTTTTGAATATTAGAATAATTAAAAAATTTAGTTTACTAATTTGCAAAAGTTTTTGAATTTTCAAAAGGCTTTAATACACTGATAAATGAAACAAATACGTGGATTCGAGTCCTAAAAGGCAATCTTATCGATAATCTGACATCTATTTTTGCATGGAAATTTGTGAAAATCAATTTTTCATTATTGTGAACATTCTGATGACGCAAACAAACAGGTCGCGAACTGTTCCGTATTGATTCACAGTTCTGTACCTAACGGTGCCAGCGACCGCGGAGCCACAAATAAAACCATATTTAAAAAAAGGTCGACACTCTATAAACTTTCAACTCAATCCAAAATCTTTTTAAAGCTTCCAGCTTGTTGAAGTACGGCAATGCTTTTAAGGAAAATTTAATTTATTCACGTCAGATTATATGGTAATCTGGATTAAATACCATTAGTTTCGATTAAAGATTGAAGTACAATTTTAAACACCTTACCTTGTTCAATTAACTATTGTAAACTGATTATTTGTACAATACTCTTTGAAATACGTAATTCTTAAATGTCTAGAATAATTAATTCTGGAAATAATTAATATAGGAAACCACTTACCGACGCCGTTTTCCCATTTTTATTTGTGACTTTTAAGAGTGAACCTTCGTAACCCTAGAACAATAAAAAAGAATCAATTAATAATAATTCTTCGAGTATATTTATTCATCAGCTTTAAAACCATAACTAAATATTTTCTAAAAGTTTTTTAGATTCTAAATGAGTAAAAACTCGAATTTGAATCCAATTTAACTAAAATCCAAGCTTAAAAGGATTATAATTCAGGGAAAATTTGTTTAATTACAGTATCAAGTTAACTTTTAATGAGTCATGTTCCTACCAGCGAATAAATTCGTTTATTAAGTTATAGCACAGAGCTTTAACTCGCATATGTGAATATTCATTAGGAATATTATCGTTAATTATTGTATCTTAACGCTAAAGACAAATTACGAAGTGTACAATAATTTCCATGACATAGTATTATTCCTTTGCATTCGAAGCCTTTTTCGCTTGCGCGAACCAGCAACTCGAGACGATTTTGGACAAATTAGGGAAACATTTTACAAGTACTTTAAAATCATTTTTAAACAAACAAACGTATACAAATAATAAAATTTCACAAATTACCGAATTTCTTTACTACCATTTCATTACGTTAGAGTCTGACCATATATATTATGCGAAAATATGTGACACATATTTGCATTATCTACCATTTCCCTTTATTATTTCCGTTTACAATTTCCGTTTACAATTGCCCTTTACCATATGCCTTTAACATTTCCTTTTACCATTTCCATATTTACCGTTTTCATTTACAATGGGAATAGCCATGCTTAGCTTTTGTTTTATATATTTATAAATTTTGCATGTTAACTGAGACAAACGCAAAAAACCATGATTTCTATGGTTGTTACATGGTTTCACCATGTAAATCGACTAGTAGTCAATTTACTTTTGTTAAAAATTAATATATTTTATTTATAATTAAAATTTATTTTAATTATACATTTTAAAATAAAATTAAAAATACATTTGTTAAAAATTTTGGCTTTCAGTTGGAAAATTGAATTTTTCATTTTCAAAATATTTTTCATTTTTAAAACGAAAATGATTTATGTAATCAAAAATGGTAAATGGAAAATTCGTAAATCTTTTGAAGACCAATAAGTTTTTCTAGTAATATTTCCTTATATTTCACGTTTTTTGGTGGTGAAATTATAACTTTCTTATTTCTGAAAAAGATTTTTCACAATTAAAACAAAAACTACTTCACCTATCAAAAACTGGTCGAGGGAGGATTTGTAG
>JAUESI010000033.1:11599547-11623729 GCA_032275145.1 Synergus laeviventris
ATCTGGTAATGTGGACAAACTGGACAGGAGTGACAGGACCCCACCAGAACCTCACACATCTTTCTGCTCGGGTTTCTTTTGAAAAATAATATTGATGTAACGTCTTGACAGTAAAAATGTGCTGCTAATCTTTTTAAAAGCGAAGTTTTCTTTTACGAGGAAAGTAGCGATAGAAGACTTGAAATTTTTATTTTACATGAAATTGGTTTCACGGATTGGAATTTCGATAACAGAGAGATAGGAACAGTGCATCATGATATTTTATATACAGTACCGAGCTCGTATTTCTTAAGCTTTTTGTGCGCACTTCGGATAAAGTGACTTCTTTACTGTCAGCGTGACACACCATGAATATAAAATACACAAGTGACTTCTCGAAGTATTATCGATTACATCGTGAATGGTTATCCTATCTGAGTATCGTTCAACATGATACACGAGAGCCATCTGCAAATGATTTAAAAGCCATTGCTCGATGAAGAACGACTGGATTTTATAGTTAACATATATATACACCGGAATTGTATGCCACATTTATTTTCCGGCTCTACACACTGCCTTCCTATCTCGTTGAAGCCATAATTTCTACACATGAATTTGAACCGCATAAGATGAGAAAATCTACAGACTCACCCATCTCTTCATTTATATTTTCTTTTAGTGAAAGCAGATTGAGAGCAATTAACGGCAATTGACGATGAAAAAAAAAACGTTTGCTTGTGTTGTATATACATTATACATCTACTTAGCTTTGCGGTGAATTGAATTATATATACGTGAGTTTTGACATTTGAAAAAATTCAAGGGACCGCAAAAACGAGCTGCGGTTTGAGGAGAATCTACGACGAATTACATAATTGCAGAAACTTCCATGAATCATGATCTGTGAACATATATTTAACCAGATTGCGGTAAGGCGACACACAATGAATTAAAAAAATGACTGCAGTCTCTGTTACAAAATTTTCTATATGAAATATTACTTAAAAGAAAATAAATATTAGTTTACGAAGGTAAAAATAGTCCCGATAAGAATTTGAAAATATAATTAAATTTTATTATGCTATACAATGTGTAGGAGGATGTAACAGCATCGAGTACAGCCTGAGCAAAGAGGCACGCGCGAGTAAATGAGAAAATTGAGCACATTAAACATATTACTCATGAGTTCGTAGACTTCTAGGCAGTGTATCTCCATTCGTTAACTTTAACTGCATCGCCGCCGCAACTTTCTGCCCTCAACCATAGCTAAGTTTCAAAAGAAATATAAAAATCTTCTCAACACCAAAGAACTTTTCGCAAGATATTCAGAAAATTTACATTTATTAGCGAAGATTTCCGATGTTTGTGGAATATTGTACTATGGTTAAACGGAGATTTCAATATTTAATAATTTACGGACCACACTATTTAATAATATAATGCTATTTTATGCAACTATTAAATATTAAATATACACCTCACAACATAATGAAAGGTGCATTTGTTTTTCCTAATTGAGTCAAGTTGGAAAGTCTCGTTTAAATCATATCGCAAGAGAATTCATTTTCATCTTTCGCAACATTTTCGTTCTAGGTATAAAAGAAATGTAGACTCCAGAGGAATAATGAAAAAATAGCAAAAGAAACGTTCCTCTCAGCGAGCGGTGAAATAATTCTCGCTCTATTTAAAATCTCGTTTGGAACGAAAAAAATTCGATTCCATCGAAAAAAGATGCCACAAAGGAACTCTATTATTTGCTTCCCGATGAAAGGTATGCAAATTGGAATTAGTTTTTGAGCAGGTAAAAAATTACCAATCAAAGGGATTAACAGTTACTGTTACAAACTTTTAAATAATATAGAAACTTGTAAATGTGGATGAGTTTTGGAAATGGAAAATGGATTTTTAATTGGATGAATAATTGAAAACTCAGAAAAATCTTATTTATTTAGATTTAGAATTATCTGATACCAAAGTATCTGATTGTAAATTATTTGAATATATTTCGAACGAATTCAGAAGGTTTCAAGTGATATTCCAAAAGATTTCAAGAGATGTTTTAATTTTTTTTGCCGGATTTCAACAGGTTTTAAAAAATTTAGAAATAATTTAAAAGAAATTCAAACATACGCATTCAAAAAATTCAAAATATTTTAAGGGATTTTAAAAAATTTCAGGGGATTTCAAAAGATTTAAGATTTAACATTTAACTTAAAATTTTTTATATTTTTAAATCACTTGAGAATCTTGAGACGCCATTGAATTATTTTTTAATTCATTAAAATCACTTTAAATATCTAATAATAGATATGCATTTTTTAGACGTTTCAGTGAACCGAAATCGTGAACACCAGCAATAAAAAATTATTTAAAACATTACATCAAATTTTTTTCTAGTATTCAAAGAGTTAAAATGTATGTAAACAAATAACAATTAGAACTCGAGAAATGTTTTTTTTTAAGTTATCAATACAGCAATAATTGTATAAAGAAACCAAGAAAGTGTACGGTCCCTTTAAAATCTTTTGGAAATATTTTTGGTATACTTCCAAAAAGGGTCCACCTCCAATTTCCTTGAAACTACAGCTATATATATTTTGATGCGCTGATTACGAACATGATAGTGAAAATTGGCGACTAGTCGATTTTCATAGTGAGACCATGAAAAAACCACAAAAAATCATGGTTGTTTGCGTTTATCTCTGCTAATAGGCAAAATTTATAAAAATATTTCTGACAAAAGTTGTAAACCTCATCGAAATACACATTTTTTGTTTCAAAAATTTTATTCTACGAATAAAAGGACCCATAAACCATTTCCCTCAACGACGATTTCGCTTTACCATTTTTCTTTTTAATTTCCCTTTACCATTTTCCTTTATTATATCCCTTTATCATTTTCCTTTACAATTTAATTTTACCATATGATTTCCATTTACCGTTTCCCTTTACCAGGTTCCTTTACCATATCCCTTTACCTTGACTTCCTTTTTCCATTTTCCATTACTATTATATCCCTTTACCATTTCGTTTTACGATAATTTCGCTTTACCATATCCCTTTACAATATCAGGGTAAATCATGGTAAAGGGAAATCATTGTAATTGGAAATGGTAAAGGGAAATGGAGAAAGTCAATCATGGTAATTGGAAAGAGAAATGGTAAAGGCATCAAAATACATATAGGTATATGCAGTTTCAAGGAAATCGGAGGTCGACCCTTTTCGGAAGTTTATCCATATTTAAAATATTTTTTAAACTCTTAAAAGTATTTTGAATTTTTAAAAAAATTCCTTAAGAATTCTAATCTAATGATAAAAAAAATGCACTAACCTCATATGCTCTGAAGAGAAGATAGAGCTCCCTTGGCTTCGCGTCCATCGGCAAGCCGCTCACGAACAAGGTGCGCACCTGAAAAGAGAAAGAGGATGAGAACGATAATTGAGTTAATTAAGGTAATTGCTAGACGGCCGGGCCTAACAGAGATAAGGGAACGGACTTCTCGGGTTGACTTGTACTTAAGCCGAATCGATAGCCAATTGTGGAATTAATAAGCTGTGCCTTTTCATTCTTGCTAAAAACTCATTTCTTAATTTCCTCTCAGACAGTTAATCTTATACGATCAAACACAAGTCAAAATAATTTTCACACAATGGATATTACTTAAAAATATTTAAAGTTAATTAAATAATCAATTAGTTAATGAATTAATATCGTTATAATTTTATAGTCGAATAATAGTCATTAAATTGACTTATTTTAATGAGGATTTAGAAATTCGAATATGAATTTCAAGTTCAATCCAAGTGGGAAAAATGGGACGTAAAAGTCGCTCAATTAAATCTAAAATGGAGGAAGGCAGTCATTACGTAAAATTGCATCAATCTTTTCCGGCGGATATTGAAAGATTTTCGGTGTTCCAGTATTTTTGAATCTAAATGTCAAGAACTCGACGAAGCCCCCAACATCGAAATAAATCTTATCAACATTCCCACTGTATCATTTTCTCCCTATCTCTGAAGATTAAAATCGAATTAGAGGTTCATATTTTATAATCCACTTTTCTCTTCATATTATATATTTTTTAAGAGAAATAGATACTAAGTTATTATATTACACAGTAACTTTTTTCCCAAAATTATTGTATTACAAAATCAGAGGCTGGATTTTTGCCACGGATAGTACATTCAAGTTAAAGCATAGAATCCTCATCTTCTTTGTGAAAAACAGTTTCATTTCATTCCTTGTAATTTGTTACATCCTATCTGTAAAGCTAGTGGAAGCGTTTATTTATGCATGTGTAATTGGCCGCATCGACAACTTCAGTAGTGTTTATAGCTCGATCAATAGAAACCATACAACGTCCTGAATTCAAATTCAGTTATCACGCATTTGATATATATTATATGTCAAAAAGTTAACTGACATCCATCAATACAAATTTATTAAACATCGTCGACGAAATAATTATTGCGAATCCAATTCAGTGTAACTATAAAATTTATGACAGCAAAAGTATATTAAATTGATAGCAACAACAAATAAAGAAGGAAATTTATTTACTACTGTCAGCCATACGGCGCTCGATTTTCCGTACCTATAATATATATTTCTGTTTATTCGCATTTTCTCCGTAATTTATCATTTTTTGGCTCAAAATTTGAATTTTCGATTTTGCAAGAAATTTTAAACAGTTATTTTAACAATTCTTTCAAAACGCAACGTTTTTCTTTACTCAAGTTTTTTCCATATCGTGCGTTTTTTTTAATTGTTGAAACGTTATGAATCTGAGCATTTTTTTTTATCGAAAAAAGTCAGTAGGATAAATTATCCAGTTTCCTGAATACTACAAATAGCAGTAGATAGAATTTTTAAATCGTTAAAAATACGTTATTACAACCATTTTTTTAATGCTCTGACTTTTTGTATTTTTATTCAAAATGGCACTAAAAGAGTATACCAAATCAATATATATCAGTATACCAATCCAATCTGCCAATTCCTTTGTAAATTATATTTCTCTATTATTTTTTTAAAAAGTAAAAATTTTGGAAAAATATTGAAATATTGTAATTTTTCTAAAGAGGTAATTTATGGGTACGATTCTCTCTACTTTTCACATCGATCGTGTTTCTTTAACCAAGTGTTTCTCCCATCTGTGTAGCGAGATGAGAGAGCTTTCAAGAGGTTACTATTATGCATGTTAACACTTGAAGTCACCGAGTCGAACTTAAGATTTACAACGCGTCAGCAGAAAACAAGAATTGGATATATGTTTAAGTCTCCTAGAGGCGTTAAAACTTATCAACTTGCACCTTTTCTAATTTCTAATTTAACTCTCGTTAAATTTATTATACATCAGAGTTACAAAATTCTAAACGCTTATTTAATAAAATATTGAAGACAAGACAATATAAAGTCAAGCTTACTAACATTAAGTATACAATAAAAATATTTATCTGATTTCAGCCTTACACGAAAGACTTTTCTACTTAATGGCTGACTAATATCATCTGCATCTACTGGAATTTAGGGACCACTTGCTACGATGGCATATCGTTAAGTCTATATTTATCGATACTTTTCCCATCACTATTATACAATAATTAAATGCTTCTTTATTCAATAATAATAATTATTTACGTGACAATATTGTTAGGAACCATTACGAACTATAAAAGATATAATGATAATTAATTCGTACTTATTGTGATTCATTTAGAATGTTTTGAATTCTAAATGGCTCAGAAGATGCTAATAGCTAATATTATAAAAAATTTATTTTCGCAGAAAATGAAAAGAGAATACCAAGAGTCGTCTTTTGATTGAAGCCTTGAATAAAGAAAGGAGGTAAATTCCTGGTAACGTATATGCAAAAGGAAGAAGGGTGAGGGCGAGACGTTCCAGCTAAGTAAATACGTCACTGGTGGGTGTTTCAGGTGTAACATGTGTGCATAACGTGCATGTACACACAATATTCGCGTGAACTTCATCTTGTTGAAAACAAGTCGGTGTTCATCGAAGCTAAGCTCCGGTATTTTATTTAGTTTCAAGCGGAACTACGCTTTTCGCTCCTCTATTCTTACACGACTGGCACTCTGTTGCTTCCTAATTCTTTTTCCATTTTCAGTCCCACTAGACCAGAAATTGCAAGATTTTCCTTAAATTTTTTTTACAAATTCGCTTAGTTCCTATTCCTTAATTTAATCATCTCATTCAATTCTTACATTACGTAATTGAGAGAGATTTCAACTCATCACGGTACCTGTTAAAAGATAAAAAGATTTCAATTTAAAAATATTTCAGAGGATTTTAAGGAGTTAAACAGATTCTAAAGAATTAAAAAACATTTTTTATATTTTTAAACTAATACTTGAAAATCTTGAAACTCCTTTGAATACGTTTAAAATTTGTTGTATTTTTTGTATCTATTTTTAAATTCTTTAAAATCATTTTAAATCTCTTTTGAAGAGTTTTGAAATTTCTATAACATAGCGTGAAATTATTTTTAATTCTTTAAGATAAATTAATCCTTAATTTTATTCAATTCCATATATCATTATACGTAATTGAGACCGATTTCAGTCATTACAGTTCTATTGTCGATAAAAAGGTGATGTTTTATGAACTTTTTATAAAAAATGTTATAAGCTGAGATATTAAAAAGTTTGGATAAAAGCAAAAATTTTTAAATTTTGCCTCCAATTCAAGTTCATAAATTCTAGTGAAAATTCACAAGAAATTTAAAGGGATTCAAAAGAATTGAAATCTATTGAAATCTTCTGAAATTTCTTTCAAAGGATCTTCCAAAATTTCTTCTGAATTGTTTTGAAATCCTTTCGAATTAAAATCACTTCAAATCTCTTAAAATTGTTTAAAGTCATGCAATATTTTTAAAAATCCATTGGAATTCTTTTAAATACCATGAAATCCCTTGAAATTGTATAAAGTCCTATAAAATGTTTTAAAATCTACTAAAATCACTTCAAATCATTTAAAATATCTTAAAATACTACATTTTTTTATCCTATAAAATTTCTTAATACCTTTTGAAATCACTTGAAATTGATAACAAAATTTTAAATCTATTAAAAATGCCTTGAAATTCCTTAAACTCATTTGACATTTCTTCAAATCCCTTAAAATTGTATAAAATTATATAAAAGTTCTAAAAATCCTTCTAAACCTTTTGAAATCCCATCAAATCTCTAGTAATTCTTTAAGATCTCTCGAAATCTTTTCAAATTCTCTGCCATTCCTTAAAATCACTTAAAATTGGTTAAACCCGAAAATGATCTGAAATCATCTTGTAATTGCAGTCAACAATTTTCCATATAACTTAACTTTATCAATTGCAAAAAGGTGAAATGTGACAAATTCCAAAAATATCAACGAAAAAAAATATCTGTAGTTAAATTAAGGAAATATTGAAACTAGCTGTGAATTCGACTGTATTTATATTTTTATGCTCATTTCTTGAGCACTTTCATTCTTTTTTCTCTAAGCAAACAATCATTTTCTATTCATGCATCAATTTTGAATTCTGTTAGTGTTGCCTTAGTCATAGCCAACGTTCTAATCAATTGTCTCTAGGCTTTAAATTTCGGTTATTTGAAAACTTATATATAAAAACGAAATTTTTCAAAATTACAAATAACTATAACTTCCATAATATTGAATTAAATTCACTAATCATAAAGGTCAATCGACTCGTCTCGACACAATAATCTCTCTTCCCTTTCTCTGATGAAATTACAATTAAACCATTTTTTAAATATTGGGAAATGTAACGACTACCGGAAAATGAGGATCAAGAAAAAGGTATGATATCGCAGAAGATGATTGAACTTTCTTGACAAGAAACAATATAGTCCAGAGGTCATTTTGCTCACTTGCTTATAAAGTCGAAGACCTAGGCTCCATATTTAGATGTGGAAGTACTACCTGTGATGTAGTAAAGGGGAGAATAACAAGGAAGAAAGAAGAACGTAAAAGATGCAATATATGTATGTGTGAGACTTGAGCACATGGCGTGGCGCATCAGCGTATGTGCAGTACGGCATACATTACAATTGGTTTGACCTCGCACGCTTTTATTATTGATACCTAGTGCTGCTGCCTTTACTGCTTCTGTTACCGGCACCAGGGACGTGTCAATAATTACTAATCCATAGCAAAAAGATACTCATTTTTCCAATGACTCTACCATTTTTAGATCACTTATATAATGTATTATGTAAATGGCTAATAGGTAGGCACAATGGCAATTTTGTAGCTATTTGCTTTAAATATACGTAATTCAAAAATATTCCCAAATAAAACTATTACTATATTTTTCCCATAAAAATTAGCGAATTTAGGATAATTTTAGAGCTCCACGATCCCAGAAACTTTCAATTAATTTTTAGTTGAAATTAGCACATGTTTAAATATATGAACTGTTGTAAATTCATAATGTCCGGATAAGTTGCAATAAAAAAAGCAAACCCAGGAAAAAATGGTTCTACGCCACTGGTAAAATCTATAGTACAGACACACCGGCGACGTAGAGTCTGCCTGGCGTTGGAATGAGGGAACCGAGGGAACCGAGCACAGCTCATTTATTCATGTGCCAAGAAATGATTCCGACCTTCTCCGCTATTGCTCGACCAGGCAATGTGAGCCACAGTCGCATATTTTGTGAGTGTTACGATCTAAATTGAATGTCCTGTATTCACATAAAACCGATAAACTGCGGCCACCTTAAACCAAAAAAAAATGTATTATAAAAAAATTAGAAAATTGTCTTACTACACTTTTTATCAAATTGTATCCATCTTATAGTTTCCATCAAATTTCAATTAGTTAATATTCATTGAACTATATGTAGTAAAATGAATTAATGAATTAATAATTAACATACTTCAATTATGTATTATAATGCAATTAATTGGTGCAGAAACATGCATAATTCTATCAGAATTAATACTCATTGCTTGCCAATTCTTCAAATGCAAACTAATACTTTAGTTGGCAATTTTTATAAACGGAAGTTCAGAAAAACGTTCTAAGTCTCAGATTTCGATAAATCTTGACATTTAACTTCTAAAGTGAGCTTTAAAATCTAGTTTTCCATTATTACTAAATTAAAAAAGATTTATATTCGACCATGGAATTGGTTGGAATTTTAATTACGTTCCTTCTTTTTATGGCATCCTCGTAAATCGCGAGAACAGTAAAAAAATGATAATTTAGTGCGACAGTCTTTAACCCGGAATTTATTCTGCAATAATGTGGTCATTTTATAAGGTACTTTTGAAGTTACTGTTATATGTTAGAAACACACGCCTGCTGAGCCGGCTTGATCGAATTCGTCATGCGCAATCGCAGTTAGAAACGTTGTCATAGCAATACTGTGTACGGACCTTTCGTTAAATTACTGTTTCATTGATCGATTTGTTGTTTATGAGATTTTGCGCATCAGCTCGAAAGATCTTTAGAATACGATTTTTTTCATGCCCTTCCTCAATTAACTCATTAAAAATCTTCAATTGCAAAACATCACTACAAATGTAATAAAACTTAACTTTGTGCAACCAAGTATTGATTTTTAATAATATCGCTGAAATCACAGTGAATTTAAAGTTCACATGATTGAACAATTTTAAGTGAAGTACTTAAAAACCATTGTTTGACACGTTACGATCCTAAAGTAAAGCCTGAAAATTTTTAACGCTTTATCATTATTTATATTTTTTAATTACTTGAAAATCTTGAAACTCCTTTGAATTATTTTTTATGTTGATTAAAATCGATTGATATAATCTTTGAAATCTCTTGAAATAACTTTAATTCTTTTTAAATCGTTTCAAATTCTTCAATATCCTTGAAAATCCCTTAAAATACCACTTGAGAATATTTTGAAACTACTATTTTTTTTTTAATTCCCTAAGAATTACTTAAAATCACTCTGAAATCTCTTGAAAATCATTAAATTTTTTGGATTTAATTTTAAATCCATTAAAATACTTTAACATTATTTAAAATCCCTTGAAATACTTAAAAAAATTGAATTACTTTAAAATCTATAAGCTTGAAGATCTTCTCAATTATATTGAAATTCTTTAATATCATTTTAAATCTCTTGAACAGTTTCAAAGTTGCTTTAAATTCCTTTAAGATGTCTTGGTATTTTTGAAATCTCATTAAAATTCTTAAACTCTTTGGAAATCTTTTAAAATTGTCTCCTTTGAAATTCCTCTTCTTTTATTTAAACTATCAATAATAATTTTATAAATCTATACTACAAACTATACATTTTTTCCAGTAGTGTCAGTTTCTCGACAAGTTTATCGCTCGGCCTTTTCGCCAATAGAATCAATATTCCTGTTGTGCTGAAAAATCGCTCAACAGATACATCTGATTGGTTTTCTTGTAATACTTTTACTTCGTACGTTTGTGGGCCTTTGTGGATCATACAGGGATTGCAGCATATGGACTCTATAGGCCGACTTTATTAAAGGGCCTTTAATAAAGTGGGTCTTTTTATTGACCCTTTCGTAGACAGCCTACATGGGGCCTTCAAAAGCGAGCATGTCAAAACTATGTTGTCCCTTCATATAGTTTGCCATACGCAGAAGGTCCAGAGACAGGTGTCAGATCCTGTAAAATGAAATGAACACTACCAAAGATATATATATATACATGTGGCTGTATGTGGCGGAAGTGCTAGTAAAATGGCGAAGCCAATCAGCAAAGGGGTACACTAATATGTCACACTGTCTCTGGACCCTCTGTAGTTTGCCATCATTGGGCCAGCATAGTAATGATAGAGTATTTTCTTTTTCTATAAATTTGATGCAGATTTTAGAAATATAGTACTATCTCTATATATTTTTATATAAAGATAATAATTATAATAATAAATATAATAGATAAGATAATAAATAAATATATATACCATATATGGTATATCTCAATTAGTGTGATTTTATTAGTATCTCATGGGATCGCTTGGGATTGACAGGAATAGATTTTCGACTGATGGTAAATCAGGTATGGCTAATTTACCGAAATCCTGTTTTGATGTTTGTGTCTGAAATTAACTCAATATAAGGTAATTGCATTTCTACAATATGCTCATCCGCGAAATACGTCGCTTATCCATAATTTTCGCAATGAGAATACAGCACAATGCTGAACCACCTCATCTTAACAATGATTTAATCGCATAAGGCCGTCACTTAAGTATGTTATCAAGAGAGAAAGTATGCAGATGTCAGTGTTCCTATACAGGTGAATGCATACATAACTCATCGAGGTACTTGCATGATAAATTACTGTGTATATAATTCCTCATATACCATATTCTCATAATATGCATAACATATAAATATATTTGACGTTGATCAGGCGTTGATTTGTTTTTAACTAAAACATCTTCCTTCTATACTCTCTCAATCTGAATTAGTAAGAATTTTACTAAATAAATTAGTAGTCTTAAATTTGACCATTGAGTTTGTCATTTCTCCAATTTCTACTAAATGAAATAGTAAGCCTTACTTATATATTTTGTTGTTTTAATTAGTAATTGAATGGTTCACAATGTATTTTATTATTCTTCGAACATCAGCAATGTTAAACTTTTTGTATAAATAACTATTTATGGAATTTTTAAGAGGTTTCTAGTAATTTAAAGAAATTATCATGCATTTTAAGCGATTTATAAAGATTCTTATGACTGTTAAAACATTTTGCGAAATTTTAAGAGATCTACAAAATTTTTTATGGAATTTTAAGTGGTTTAAAGAGATTTTTCGAAATTTTGAGGGATCTAAAAATTTTTAAGATATTGAATAGTCTTACTAATTCATTTAGTAAGGAGTTACCAATTCATTTAGTTTGTCCCTGTTACTGAAGGAATTGGGTAATTTTTCAATAATTTATAGTAAACGATTTCGTTCCATTTGAATTAGTAAGAAACTACTATTAATTGGTAAAATTTAACTAATTCAGATAGAGAGAGTATAGTATATAAATCGTTACAATTTCATAGAAAGTGGGTAAAATATCTTGTATATTTTCCAAATCTAGGCTAAATAGACTTGATATTCTTTATGGTTTGTACAGAGCTTAGTCAATTGAAGATAAGACGAAAAAAGGAAAAGTAGAAAGTTATTGAAAGTCAAGAGTTTTTGCAACAAAATCGAGCCTCGAGTCAATGTGAAATATCAGAGGCAAAATGACGTGTTTTAAAAAAACAGCGATCAAATATAACCATAAAAATTTCTTCTGAATTCTTTCAAAATATCTTCGAATTCTTTAAAATCATTTAAAATCTCTTGAAACCCTTTTAAATCTTTTCCAAATATCTTTAAATTCTTTTTAAATCCTTTGTAATTGATTTAAATCACTTGAAATTTCTTGAAATCCCTTCAAATTTTTTAAAACCATTTAAAATCTCTTGAAATCCTTTTAAATCTTTTCGAATTATCTATACATTTTTTTTAAATCTTTAAAAATCCTTTGGAATTCATTAAAATCACTTCAAATCTCTTGAAATCCCTTAAAATTGTTTTGATAAAATTTCTTAAAATCTTTTTAAACCTTTTGTGATTATAAAATTTTTTTAAAAAGTGATAAATCTTTTGAACGCCCGCCAAAACTCTAGTTCTTTCTTGAAATCACTTAAAATTGTTTGTATTTGCTTTAAATTCATGAGATTTTTAAGACTTTTAGATATTTTGACAAATTTTAAAGAGATTTTAACAAAATTTAGATGATATTAAAGTTCCTCATGGAATTGTAAGCGATTTATAAAGACTCTTATGACTTTAAAAAGATTTTGCGAAATTAAAAGAGGTCTAAACATTTTTTTATGGAGTTTTATAATGGGTTTCTATAGTAATTTGAAGACATTTCATAAAATTTACAAAAGGTTCTTATGACTTGAAAATGCAAAATCTTATGGAAATATTTTGCAAAATTTTAAGAGATCTAAAGATTTGAATGAATGTCTAGTAATTAAAAAAAATTTCAAAAGATTTACAAAACTTGTTATGACTTTTAAATCATTTTGCAAAGTTTTAAGAGGTGTGAAAATTTGTTCATGGAATTTTAAGGGGTCTCTAGGAATTTTTAGAAGTTTCATGAGATTTTTAGGAATTAATTTAGAGATTTTGACAACTTTTTAAGGGATTTTAACGAACTTATGCATGGAGAAAATTGTGTTCGTTAGTGTATAAAAAATCCGTGTTGTGAAGAGCATCCATTAAGATTAATTTTTATAAAAATATCATTTCACCGTTGAAGTCACGGTGAAAATTCAAGAAAATAATCCCTTCGATATTTTTTTGTAAAATTGAAAAAAACAAGAAAACGTTTAAAGGAACGTTTATATCTACTATGGCTAAAATGCATTTTCTCTATTTGTTTTCATCTGAGGTATTTGAAAAAATTAAAGCCTGCAAGGTAGAAATCGGATAAGTCCGATTTTTTTAACTTTCTGCTTTTGCTATTATTTGTGGACCACCCTAACTCACAAAGTAAAAAATGCCATGACTTTTCTTCTAATGAAGCAGGACAGTCAATGACTTAATTCAACTTAAACGATCTGGATTGAAAAGAAACTATTGAAACCTGAAATAGAGGGAAAATGTGTGGATTTATAGAACGATGTGAAACGCCTTTTCAGATTGAGGCTGCCTATGCGAGCGTATCGTAGTACACTTTCCAGACTTGTTTTTGTAGAGGTGAACGCTTTTGTGTCTCTGAGTAGCAAAGAGAACGTTTCCATGTACCAGGAAAGACGTGCCCTATCGAGTGTTCTCCTTCTAGACTCAAGAACATGCTTACTTATGAAATTGTGCACTCGTGCCAGTTTACAACCCGTTTTTCCGCAACTCATATTTTCCAAAAATTGTTAAATATCATACAAAAATCTTAGCATCTTTTGAAATCGAATTTTCGTACGCCTTATTATGTTCTGGAATATTTAAAAATAAAATTCTTCTTTTAATATTCTGATTGTAATACAAATAGAGGGCTTTTATCGATTGCATAATTATTTAGTAAATGAATAAGTGAGTCGACTTTCGACCCAGATTTCAGGACATTAAGGATTAGTTGATGATTCGGTGGGATTGAGTTGAGTTAGGAGTAGAACTAATCGATAGCGATCAAACACAAGTGATATCAATGATGGAACCGAAATCAATGACGAATGGAATACTTAAATCTCATAGATACTTGAGATTCGTGAATTCTGAAACCTGCGCGCATTTACCGAAACAAATTAATCCTAACTGCACTGATTACTGCGGAAATTTTCTGCTCCTCTAATTAAAAAAATTAGGGTCGAATGCTATGAGCTTTTTAATTGCTTTTTACATCACTGAACACTTTATTTTTTTACTTTTCAGTTTCGCGTATATGAATGACGCTAACGAAGGCTACGAGGCAAAAAATTAACGAAAAATTGTATCTATATGATAAATATTTCATTATAAAGCAAAACGAAAAACTTCTGATGCTAATGATATAGAAAGTACATGAGACTGAAGTTTCCATACGTTTAGGATAAACAAAAATTTGAAAAAAAATTTTTTCCACATCATACAAGATCCAAAATTTTCTGGTGGAAACTAGTTGTATACAACACAATAAATGAATTACCAATGCCAAAATCTTATTGTTGATAAAAAGTCTTCGTTATGTTAAAAGTCATCCCAAAAAGCTTCATTCCCCTAATTCATTTGGAACACACCCTATCTATCCCTTAAACCTTAAAGTTTTTGGTAATTATGGGGTAAGTTCCAAATGAGCTAGAGGGATGAAAATTTTAGGGCGTCTTTTAACATTGAAAAGACTTACATGGTATTATCAGGAATATAATTTTGACCTAGCGAATTAGGGAATTTTTGGTGAATTGTTTAGATCTAAGGGATGATATAGGGTGAGTTCCAAATGAGCTGGAGGAATTAAACTTTTTAGTATGTCTGTTTTATGGATATTTTTATTTGAAGGGATGAAGGAGGTCTGAGTTTCAAATGAGCGAGGGGGTTGAAACTTTGGTATAGTTCATTTATTGTGTTGTATGTAACTACTTTCTACCAGAAAATTTTGGATCTTGTGTTGTTTTAAAACATATTTTATAAATTTTCGTTTACCGTAAACGATGCAAACTTCAGTCTCATGAAATTACATTGAAAATCATAAGAAGAACACGAAATTGATATTTCTTTAAAAATTCTGCTTCTAAAACTGTATCTGTGCGAAGTTTACTCCTCGTACAAAAACGGTGAAAGGATTTTAAAAAACGTGTGCGATTACCATAATATAAAGCCACTGGCCGTTGGCCTTTTATTACGCGCGTCTCGTAAAGTTTTTTATTGAAATGGTGAATAACATACGATTTTCGAGAAAGTAAGTGAAACAAAAATACATGGATTGAAAATGAAAATAAGGAGTTGCTCTCCTTTTTTCTATTTTTACTTTGATTTCATGTCAATTCGTTAAATATCGATACATATTTATATGCCATCGTATCGACAAGTATCAATATATTTTCTTTAAGAAAACTAAAAATACATATCAATATTTAATTTAAAAAATTAAATTATATAGCTTTTGTATTTCGTGTATTTTTCATTGTTTTTTAATTTGTCATTATTTTAAATTAATTTTAATTTGTGAAACTTTGAAATAAGGTCAGATTAGGAGATTAGAAAAGTCATTCATTAATCGGTCCTTCAGGTTTCGTCTAACAAAATACTATTGACATATTGAGATATGACCTATATTACTATTTAGGGCTAATTTAATGCCCTATTCCAAAATGTAGGTTTCCACGTTTTTTATAAAAAAAAAACTTGATTGCGCTGACTCAACGTTAAGCTGGCACCACCATACTATAAAACCCGTTAAAGCATTAATTAACGAATTTCTGACAATACAATAAATTTAAGGCTTATTTAAGGCTCTCAAAATATCATGATCAAAGTTTTAAACAAATTGTTTCAACAACCACTGTTTAAACAATTTCTTAAAAAACTAATCAACTCATTTTTCCTCCCACAATTTCAGGTTCATTAGGTCTCTCAAAATATCAAAAAACGGAAGTCGTCCAATTTTTCAATTTGTTTTTTTTAAACATATGATACTGTGTTGTGCTAGCTCAACATTATGAAAAATACCACAAGGAGTGAATAAAATCAATTAAGCCAGCACAATCAACTTTTTATTATAAAAAACGTCGAGCCCTAAATAGTGATATAGGTCATATTATCTCCATATATAGATAGTGTTGTGCCAGCTTAACAGACCTTATTTAATCGAGTATCATAAATAATTGTAACGCCTGCAACCCAATGGCTGTTACATTATTATTTATGACTGTTCAACAATCATAAGACTCTTTCCTCTAATATTTGAATTTCCATACCCGACAATATAAAAGCAGTGGTTAATTTTATCACGAATAAAGTAAAAATCTTAATTATTATAAATTATGAATTAAAAATTATAATTTACGTTCATCGAGAAGTAATTAATAAAGTCCATCAAATAAATTCAATTAATAAGCAATGAAATATAATTGCCAATAAATTAACCAATTTCATACTTCTTTCAGCACTTGAACTCCGATATAAAATTGGTGTATTAGAAAATCTATTCAACCGTTAAAATATCCCGGAGCTTTTGAAACTGCAAGATGTCTTCTGAAGTTATAGTTCAATCGAAATTTTTTGCAATTAATGAACCTCCTTGAGATCACTTGAAGTCTTTTAGTAGTTCTTAAATGCAAAAAAAAAATCCTCGATATCAGTTCCTCTTCCAATATTTTATAAAGTCCCTAAATTAAAAATTTTTAAACATCTAATATTCGCTATAGAAGTAAACCGTGATTTAAATTATTGAGATTGTTCTAAACTAAATCAAAATATGGATTAAGAAGAATATTATATGCATCGACTGCTTATTTAATTTAGAGGAAGAACTTTTACTCACAGTAAGTTTGGCTTATAAAAAAATTATCGTTGCATAAAACGGTACTGGCATAACTCAGTTGGGATACAATAGGCTTTTAGGGAATCTTTAATTATTGCGCAAACGAGATTTTAATTATGAAGTGTAATCTCATCTCGTTTTATACATCTGTCGCGTCAACGACCACTCGTAAATAAGTGTATACGTTATTACCAGTATAATAAGGTGTTACGTATTCTCTTTCACGTGACCACGCACTGACATAGAACTGTTACCGCGCTTAAATAAATTCGTACGATTTTACGAAAGAAGACTGAATTTTGCAAAGCGAGAGACATTGAGAAAAAAAGGTAATAAATTCGCCTAAAACCAGTGATAAATAGTGGGACGATGTATTTTTTTTAACTACTATTATTCAAATTATAAGATAATAATAATTATTATTATTATTCAATATTATCTATAATGCAACTATAAAAATGTAGATATATACCTTATATGCTTATATTCTGCTATTAATGTTTACGATAAAAAATATATGATAGCATTATATTATAAAGTTCTTCTTTCATAAATTTCAGTCATCAAAGTAGGAGAGAAATAAGTGACAAAAAATTGAAACAAACTTAAACTAATAAAACTTGAACTAATATTAGAAAATTTGGCTACAAATTCTTCTTAAGAAAAAAATATATTAAGTGCCTATATGAATTTAAAAGGAATTTAAGGAAATTTTGGTTGAAGTTGTTTAAAAAAAAATGTAATAGAAAATTATTTCAAAGAGTTTTAAAACATAAAAAAAAATTCCAAGAGATTTCAAGAGACTTTGATTTTTTTCAAAGATTCTAAGAATTTTCAAGTGATTTAACAAGATTGGAACCACCTTAAAAGAATTCAAGGTTTTTTAGGTGAATTTAAGAAATATGAAGGTATTTTAATAGTGATTTCAAAATATTAAAATTGATTTCTAAAGATTGTAAATGATTTAAATATATTTCATAAGTTTTTAAGACAGTTTAAATAATTTTAAAGGATGTAAAGCGATTTAAAGTTGTTTCAAAAATAAGACTGGCATTTGCAACGTTTACGATAAACGAAAACTATCTGTGAAGTTGTTTCTTTTATTTAGATTTATATAGATTTAATTTAGAATTATTTGCAATCCAAATGAATCAATATTTGAAACATTTTTCTAGTTTAAAATATAATCAATGCAAAAATTCATTCACTTGAACGTTCAGAATTTTTCAGTGCTTATCCGGAAAAGTTTTTTCAACCCGCAAATGACCCGTAATTATATAATTTGAATATTAATAATTTTTTATAAGATTTAATTGCATGAATTGAAAAAAGATAAACTAGCTGTGAAGTTGTATTAACTTTTTTGCTCATTCAATGAGCACTTTGCTTCCTGGAAGCCAACATAATTTACTTCCTCATTGATGAAGCATTATAAGTAATTTCTATATATATTTTTTATTTAATAATAAATATTTATTGCAAATAATAATTTTTCGCATTGTAAATAAATGTATTAATCAGTCTTCCCCCTTTCTCCATCCCCCTCTTTATTTAAAGAAGGATGAACATCGACATTTTCAAAATTACAAAGAACCATCGAACACAACGAACCTTTTTTCTTTTACATCAGCTTTAAATTTTGATTATTTGAGAACTTATAGTCGAAAAAGAAATTTTACTGTAATTATAAAAGTACATAAAACTTGTAAAATTAAATATTTTATTAAACCCTTGTTAGAAATTCAACTATAGGTATATATAGTGGAATAAGTATGTCCATGAATTTATCTGCACACGTTCTCGAGCTATTGCAAGATTGTGGTGAAAAAACACACACACAGACATCAGGACAATTTTTCAGGACATCATATTACATATATTCCCCTTGAAATATATTGAAACAAAACCTTTTTTGGAAACTGTATTTTATCACGACTACAAAGCTACCTCTATATGAGGAAGCAAAAAGTGCTAAAGTTCCAAAATAGTTGAAAAAGGTGAAAAAAAGGTGAATAGGTGAGGTGACTATCTATCATGAATGCAATTTAGAAACGCTGAAAGAAGTTCCAAACATATGTACTTAACTAGGACGGTGACTCTCACTAACATCGTGCGATGCAAGTTGCACTTTCTGTCCAATAACCAGACGCAAGAAATCTATGTTCACGATTCAAGAACCTTCATAATACATTTTTCGATGAATCACACTTCATGGAAGCACAATGATGTAAGTGAAACTATTGTTACGTGTATTGCTGAGTATGTAATTAGGAGAAAAAAACAATCCTGCTGATAATCACCCTTAATAATGGAAAAAAAATGTTCTGCGTCCGCAAGTACCGCTGCACGCTTTCTGCGGTACATAATTGTGAAACATACTTCTACCTGGATAATAATAGAACTGAATTTATTCTGTAAAAAGATCTTTCTTCAAAATAAGTCAATGCAAGTATTCTACCTAACTCTCATATAAAATCATGCGTGAAGAATATGTGCGACATATTTTCAATTGAGATCAAGGTACGTATTTCAAATAACTCGCATGTAACATGAAGTTACAGGACACTTTCATCTTTGGGCTGTTGAAGCATAACGAAACGAGTCATACTTTCGATATTTAGCGATGCATGAACGTTAAGCTCGACATTTCGTGCAATAGTAATTAAAAGTACAATTTACAAATTTATCTCAAATCTACCAATTGGAACAGTAAATAAAATCACATTTTTATGTTGCGAAACGCTTTCAGTGATTAGAATGATGCATCTGGAATCATAAAAGTTTAATAGCATAGGTTTAGAGACTAAAATGGACAAATGTCTCGACAAAATTGCACCTTTTGTAAGAGTTTTTATAGACAAATATTTTGAGATAATTATATATTGCAAAATTTTTTGAATTCCGTATAAACTTACAGTAAAAAGTGCAATTTCAAGATGTTATAGTCTTTTAATTGTAGACAGTTGCACGTGTTGGTATAGTAAGAAATAAATAGCAGTTTTCGATGTTTATACAGCCAGGAACTGAGAGATTTAGTCGGCTTTGTGTAAAAAAAATAATTTTTCGCGACCTCGACTTCACACCATTAAAGCTCTATACTTTTGCATTCTATTTCGAAGGCTAAAGTTACATTATGCATTCGTGTCGCAGAGCACGTATATATCGCCAGATCCGACAGTGACAAGTGAATCCATTCTTTGATGCGGAAAGGCGGTAACAGCTGAGCTCATGCCATAAGATTAATCATCTGTTATTTAAGAGTGATATGAAATTCTTTTCTCAATTCTTTATCCCTTAATACTTTTCTTCAACTGTGCATTACATAAACATACTCATTCATTGTATCATCAGCATGAATTTTAATTCAATTAGCCAGTATAGAGTAAAAATAAACATGCTTTTTCAGCCAATTCTTCTTGTTTACTTTTTATTAATATCGAGTGGTTTTCTATTGTAATTTGCAGCGACATATTGATACGCAATCTCAAATCGCGATTGATGGATTGACTGTTCACTAAAGGAATTCTAATGCAGTCATTCGTGTGACTGACAGCGAGACAAATTTTCAAGATCATTTTTCTTTCTGCGCAAACCCCGGTGCAGCATTTGGCCTTCGTATATTCAGGGCAATTGGCAAACTACGTGACAATTCACTCAATATTACAATGCAATATAATATGTAACATGTTTATTTTTTCACTGCTTTTTTATGCGATGCGTAATATTATGAAAAATCTAGAGTCCAGAACATCTTTGCGAAGTTCCACTCCCACTATTAAAAATTCGAAATTTTTTTTAGAGTTCTGAGTCCTTCAACAGTTCTAGAGTTCCTGCTAGGTTTTAGCGAATAGTTCGAGGCTTTTAAAAGGTAAAACAATCAATTTTAAAAAATGGGGGGAGGGGTAACTTCACTCTCCTCCACTTTTCAAAAACCAATTTCTCCTCACACCATCTTGCGTTCTTGAAAAAGTTCCAGAGTTCTAAAAAAAAATAAATTTCAAAAATTTTTTTATTTTGAAAATTGTAATCTTGATAGGATATGGTTCTTCAAAAGTTTCAGGAGTTCTGACGAGAGTTCTGTTTCCCCCCTGAAGAGTTCCTCTAAAAAATGGCATAATAGGACTTATAAGTAAAACACTAGGTTTGGGGGACAAACAAAACCAGAAACATTTGAAGGAAAATTTCCTAGGATATTCCAATTTTCAAAATGCTGCAATTTTTTGGATTTTTAATTTTTCGAAGTTTCTTTTTTGTAGAACTCTATAACTCTTTTAAGAACACAAGATGACATAAAGAAAAATTTGTTTCTGGAAAAGTGGGGAGGGGCAGCTATTTTTTTCAAACATTATTATTTACTTTTTGTGAAATTCGCTGGAACTTTTTTTGAAAAGCATCAGGAACTCTAAAAATATGGTAAATCTACTCAGAACTCATATTCACTTTTTCAAAAGTGAGGGGGGGGGGCGTGAAGTTAGCCCCGCATTTTAAAAAATTGAATTCTTTTACCCTCTAAAGGTCAGAACTATTGTTAAAACCTATCAGGAACTGTAGAATTATTGAAGAGGGACTCATAAAAAGAAAATTTAAATTTTTAATGGGGGTTGAACTTCACAAGGATGTTCAGACCTTATTAAAAATTGGAGATAAATGTGCCTAGATCTAGAATTTTGGGAGTCTTATGATTGATTTTGAGGAATTTACACTTGAATTTGAATTTACACTTTTGATGAGTTAATTTTGAGTTGTGGGCCAGAGGAGGTTGAACGGTCGTAGCGTTTACGGTTTGCTGCTCTCGTCGTTCCTCTTGGGTGACTAACCGTTATACAACATCCGCTCTACCATAATGCCTCCCGCTAGAGTTTTATTCTATTGTTCATCGTTATATAATCATTCCTCGAGTCGTGTGAATTCGATGCGTTGCTTTGCTTGCAAAACCACTCGAAACAGTAAATATAAGAATCTGCAACAATGTCTACAATGTCTATTCCCTACAGTAAGTATCAATATAATATATGTAATACTATCACTTCTCCATCTATCGATTCTAGACCATCGTCTCAACGCTTCTCTGCACATTGGGGTGAACAAAAAAATATAACTGGCGTTTGCAACGATTATAAGGGAAAATGAACATTTTTTAAACTAGCTGGGAATTAGATCCCAGGTGTTTCATTTAACTGTATTTACCAGATCGGCTGAAAAATTCATAGGCTGACACATTGATGGCTTTACTAAAATTAAATCCATATCATGTTTAGTTAGTATCAACCTTCAAACGATACGTGTATACATTTGACAGCTTTCTGGCAATTAGTTCGGGAAATATATAGCATTGTGAGTGAAGCAACATTTGTTATTGTGAAAAAAATGGATAAAAAAGAATTTCGTGTGTTAATGAACCATTGCTTTTTGTTCTAAAAAATACTGTTGAAGCCAAGGCTTGGCTTGATAAACATTATTCGGACTCTGCACCAGGGAAATCAACCCTTGAGAAGTGGTTTGCTAAATTTAAACGAGGCGAAATGAAAGTCGAAGACGATGCACGCAGTATATGGGCGTCCGAAAGAAGCTGTTACCGATGAACACATCAAAAAAGTCCACAAGATAATTTTGAATGATCGTAAAGTAAAGTTGATCGAGATAGCTGAGAGATATCAAGGGAATTTGTTGGACATATCATCGTTCATGAATATTTGGACATGCGAGGCAACAACGTGTTGATGATTCGGAGCAATATTTAGCGATATTCAACCGTAATAAAGACGCCTTTTTCAGAAGATTTGTGACAATGGACAAAACATGGCACCATCAGTACAGTCCATAGACCAAGCAAGGTTATGGGATCCGTATTCTGGGATGAGCATGGTATAATATTCATCGATTATCTTGAAAAGAACCAAACCATCAACAGCGATTATTACATAGCGTTGTTGGAGAGTTTGAAGGATGAAATCACGAAAAAACGGCCCCATTTGAAGAAGAAAAAAGTGCTGTTTCATCAATCCAATGCACCGTGTCACAAATCAATGAAAAAGATGGTAAAATTACATTCATTAGGCTACGAATTGCTTCCCAAACAACGGTATTCTCCAGATCTGGCCCCAAGTGACTTTTTCCTGTTTGCAGACTTCCCAAGAATGCTCGTTGGAAAAAAATTTAGCACTAATCAAGAGATAATCGCCGAAACTGAGGCCTATTTTAAGGCTAAAGAGAAACCGTTGTATAAAATCGAATTTTACCAAAAAAATGTGTTTTACTATGTTAGTCTACGAACTTTGCAGTCGAACTGTTATATATATATATATACTATATAGGCTCGTTTATTGAGAACTTATTTGCTTCCTCATCATCATGAAGTTGCAAATGCATCTACTTCAATATAGAGGAAGTATTAACGATTTTTTTAAATATTAAAAAATATATAAAATTTTTTTTTTTTGAAGTAAAGAATCTTTTTCTATTCTAATATATTGTCTAGATATGTGTGTGTGTATGTGTGGATAGATGTCACTAATTTCTTGTTGCCACTATAATATTTATGGACATTTTTAGATCAATTTAATAAATTAATGAGGGTCCATTTGTACAACTAATATCTTAAACGTCGAAAAACGAAAAAACATTTTGAAATTATTTCAGTGGAACATTTGATATCATCATTCATATTTTTATATAAATTCTATTAATATTAGATTCTTTGACATTTTATGACGTAAGAAACCTTTTGCTTCTTTCATTAGCTTTAAATTTTCCTTATATTTGAAGATTTATAGGTGAAAATGAACATTTTCAAAATTACAAATAACCATAACAATAGTAGAAAAATCAATTTTACAAAAATTATAAAAGTGCATAAGAATTGTAAAATTAATATTTTGCAAAATCTTTTAGCACGTTTTAAGATATATTGGTTCTGACAATAAGCCCTTCAAATTTGATCAATTTCTCTACAACTGTCGAAGTTATGATGGCGACAAAAAACGGCCACATCCATCCATCCACCATACATTCACATCACATATGCATACAAATTACGCACTCATCCATACATAACAACATACATACGGTCAATTGATTGGAACGCTGTATTAGATATTTCTCAACTGAGGAAAGTTTTTTTTGAGAGTAAAGATTCTTCGAAGCGAACCTAATTAAATAATTTATAATCAAGAAATATTTTAGAAATCTTACGTAACACATAATTCGCTTTGTGAA
>JAUESI010000033.1:11623829-11649786 GCA_032275145.1 Synergus laeviventris
GAAGCGAACCTAATTAAATAATTTATAATCAAGAAATATTTTAGAAATCTTACGTAACACATAATTCGCTTTGTGAAATTCGATGAAAAACAAGTGCATAAAAGACTTTAATTAATCATATATACTAGCATTATCAGTCGCACGCGTTTCGCTTCTTGTTTGTCAAGGTAAAATCATTTTAATTTAAGTTCAAAATATTAAATCAATAATTATACAATTTCTAAGGAGCTATTTATAAAATACATCACATTTTTTATACTCCTTCACTTCTTCTTAACTAATTCAAGCATATAAACTTCAGTTGGTCTCGTCTCCAAACAATGTAATAAATTCAAATTAAGGAATTGGATCTACCATACAAATTTTCTTCTTATTGAGGATATTTCAGATATAGTCTATTTTTACAGTGAAAATTTTATGAATAATATATTATATGAAACATTAAAAATGATTTAGAAGATAAACGCATGCCATTCAAAGTGTTTAAATTATAATATAATTTAAACCACTGAATAAAAATTCTTCTGAATTCTAAGTTTCTAAAGCTAAAGTTTAAACATTAAAAATTTTTTTAATTTAAGATCAAAATGACAATTTTACAATGTATTACAATATACAACCATAAAGTTTAAAAGTTTCATTTAAAAAATCGTTTAACTTCACGTTTACTTTAAATAGTTATAGTTATAATATAGTAATTGTTATTGTTTTTTTATCATTCCGATAGAACTTTTCGGCCTTTTTCGAAAACTGTCAAAAATTTTCTATCAGAAAATCAGTAAGTTTAGTTATACAACATTCTATAGAAATATTTTGACAACTTTTGATGGTAAAAAGTCATGGTAAAAAATTTAAACATTTTTTCACTTTTTCACACTTTATCTCGATTAATATCAGTTGTACAGAAAAATATTTCGAACAAAAGTTGTAGAATAAAAAAAATATATCTTTTACATTCCATACATTTTTCCTGGAAAACCATTATTTTTCGAGAAAGAAAGAAAAAGCTGAGAAAATATCGTGATTGGTCACGAGGACAAATCAATGCCCTTATCTATGCCAGTTTTTTACTCTATCCTTAATAATCTAATTTCTCTCAAAAAATAATATTTTTAAAGGAAAAATATATTAGACATAAAAGATGTAATTTTTCACTCTACAATTTTTGTTTAAAACTTTTTTTCCTCAGACTAACTATTTTCAAAATACACTCAAACTTCGATTTATTACTCTACGATATACCTCTAATCCAATTAGAATTAATGCAGGGTTCTTGGAAATGCGACCGTCGCAAATTCTAAGAACGAAATAACTCGGGGGTACAACAACGAAGTTTGAGTGTAATATGAAATATCACTTCAGAAAAAATAGTTTTATTTTTCTCGAAAAATAATGATTTTAGAGGAAAAATATATAAGGCATAAAAATGTATTTTGTCAAACTCTACAAAAAGCTTTTTTTTTTTATCAAAATCGGTTTCTCGGATACGTAAGTATATTTAGCCTTAATGAGATTTCGCTTTCGAAATTATACCTTAAAGTTTTCTCTTGAAATCGATAAAATACGTGTCGTCCTGTTTCCTTTGAAAGACAACATACACCTATTTGAAACATTCTTTTTTAATTTTGAACACGCGAGCGAAGATCATATTCTTATTAATTGAAATAAATGTTGAAACTAATTTTTGTTCAAAAATTGGATATATAAAAGTGTTTCTGGAATTACGATTTTTCTGGCCGCGGGGGGCGCTTAAAAACAATTTGAATTTAGTACCACTCGGGCTGCAATGAGGTGAAATTTGTACCTGCATGCATAAAAAACAATTCACTACGCTTGAGGAATGTATAACAATCGCCTGCCTGTTGTCCTATTTTGCATGTGGGAAAGTGGTTGAAAATTACACCTTTAGTTCGAAACTTTGTAACAATAATCATGCTCTTTTTGATACAAATTCTTATTACAGATTCTATTATAGACTATATACCAACTCTTATTACTAATAAGCACATGAATAGATAATTTTAATCAATTATTATAATCTCGTATATTTAAACGCTTTTCAGGAACTACTTTAAGAGTCTCAGGTTGGCCATTTGAAGGACGATTGTAAATTCCCGGTTTTACCGGTCAAATTTTTCAATTTTCCCTAAAACACGTGAAAGTACTGCCTCTTGTGGAGAATCTTGTCCCGTGCTTCAGTCCGATGTTTTCATGTAAGATGTAGACTGTAGAGTGATTCTAACCTATAACCTATAACCTATAACCTATAATTACGACTCGTTCGGCAAACATCGCGCTCGACAAAAAACGCCTGTGTATATCCCTTGATGCATAATATACTATTTTTATAATGAAAAAAAAAATTTATAATTTATAGATTTTGATAGATTTCAAGATATTTAAAATGATTTTAAGAAGATTCATGGAATTGGTTATGTGGAGGAAATTAAATGAGATACCTTAAAATTTCTTAAAATTACTTCAACTTATTTAAAACGTTTTAAAAATTATATAAATCTCTTAAAATCGTTTAAAATATTTCAAAATCCCTTGAAGTTCATTAAAGTCTCCTGAATTATTCTGAAATCTCTTCAAATTCCTTTAAATTAGTTGAAATTTGTTCAAATGCCTTGAAATTTTGTGAAATCTTTGAAAAGACCTTTTAAAAACTCTTTTCAACTCTTTTAAAGTCCCTTTAAATCCTTAAAATCAAACAAAATCTCTTATCATTGAAGACTTATTTTTGATATTTTCATTCCAATAAATGTGGAAAAAATCGTCAGACTAGACGCCTGAAAATTCAACTCAATTCATACCATAAATGAAATGCCCGGTTTTTTCTCGTTTAATAAAATTCTCAGTCACTTCCAGGTCTTTTCCAGTTTCTCGGTCAAGTTGCCACCCTGAGCCTTAGTAATAGACTTCTTAATCTTAATTCAGGTGGCAAAAACAATTCCTTGGTTTTTAAATTTGTTATGAAAAGTAGTTCAGGGCCGTTGATTTGTTTTTATAAATGGTTTTACCTGCAGTTCTTTTCTATTTTTCGGATTATTTTTCATCTTAATTATGTCTTTATGAAATATTTTTGACAGCTAATTGCTGCATTAAACGTAATTGACGAGAGTTCATACGAATTGTCTACAAATTTTAATTTTGTACTTGGATCAATTGAAAGAAAATATTTCAAGAGAGCAGAGAGTCAAGTCTAGGAAATGTGACGAGGAAAAAGGAGGAAAAACGTTTCAGGTATACGCCTAAGACCTAAGTGGTGCAGTTAAAAATGGTAAAACAGGAAGGCACAAGGCATCCACCTGTCGCTTAAGGACGACCATCTGTTTTAGAAACTTGAAAGTTCAAAGCCGTATGATTGCGAATGTAACTTTTACTTTCCAATTTAAGCGCCGCGATTATTTCTGTCAAATAGGCCGTTCGTCACGGGTACCTGACATGGAAAATGTTTTTAAAAACTGGTAACTAATAAATTGACTACGTAATAGTCTTAAGGTACACGCATGCCAGTCTCATGGATAAAAAGAAGAAGAAGAAGAAGTAAAATTGTTGTATAAAAAAGCTGATCCCTAGAGAAATTATTAAAATTTATTTTGAAAGTGTAAGTTTATTGTCCGTTATGTTTTTTAATAACCCCACTAATAAAAGTTTAGCGAAAGAGCTGTCAAGAGGCAACTAAACGGTCGCTAACTTCACTGTGAAAATTTATTATTCCGCGCACAAATACCGCAGGCTGCATACGTTAATGGCCACGACGTATGGCACACTCAACGATCTAATAGGGAACAGAAATGCGTTTTAAAATAAATACTTTTTTCTGTTAACTGCATTTATCAACATGCACTTCTTATATGATAAAAATAGTCGCTGCCATTTCTTTATTTCAGCTAGAGAACGAAAAAGTCTCATAAAGCGAGGCTGTCTTTGTTAAAGCAAGAAAAACCATAAATTTAATTTTGTACGTCTAGCTAATACCAAAATATACATATTAAAGCTGAAATACATTCCTATATAATAAGCAAAAAATATTATTATTGAAAATGAAATATCTTGGATACAAATAAACTGTATTTTCTACGAATTGGGTGTCAGTATCTAAAGCCTGAATAATTCTCAAATGCCTAATTAGTAATCAGCAGTATGTCGGTGCAGATATCTTAATGGCCTAATACAACATGTCTGATTGTGAGTCAACCTTCGGTAAAGTAGAAATTATCCATCCATTTTTTTACTATTTGTCCAATTGATTGAACCAGCATTATAGTTTCTTTAACCAGAAAGAAATAACTAGAATTTTGACAAAATTTTTTTGAGTGTATTATTTTTTCCTATTCCTAATTGAATAAAAAAAAAACTAACGATTTTTGAATCGAAGTTCTATTTTCATTTTGCATCTTTCTTAGAAACAATAAAGCTGTCAATTACAATAATTGAAGAGAATCAAAAATAATTCAAGGCACTTCAAGGTAAACTCAAGATCAATTTATAAAAATTCCAAAAGAGTTCAAGATGAAGAATTCAAATTGTTTTCTAAAGGGTCTAGTTAAAATTTCTTTAAATTCTATGAAATCTTTTAAAATCCCAGTAAACTTCGGGTAAATTTCTGCTAGTAAATAAATACATATTCTAGATTTAGGGAACTTTGAAAACATTTAAAAAATATTTTTATAAAAATAATTTAAAATACATAATTATGAAAGGAATGAAAATTTGAATTTTACTGCGGTCGGAAGTAAATTCCTGATTTTTAAAATTAAATTCCCGGTCATTTTTCGGTTAAGTCGCCACCCTGCTGGGATTTCAAAAAATGTTAACGCACCTTTTATAACATTTTAAAATGTTTTAGAAAATTTCAACGAATTATCGAATACTTTTAAAGTATTTAAGGGCATGAGTTAACGAAAAAACCCGAGTTATCTAAATGTACTCATATAATAAGTAACATATACCCTTAATCAGATTTAAAAATATTTTGAACGAGCCCATGGGATTTAAAGAAATTTAAGAGATTTCAAGCTGATTTAAAGAAAAATCATGGACAATTAAAAAAACTGTGGCAATTAAATTCATTAGAAGCAAAGTACCTATCACTTATAAATAAGTTGCCAACTCTACATATATATCTTTTAAATTTCCATCCAGAGTATTCTTTCCTAGATTACTAAATCGAGAAGAAAATACCAACTAGAATACAATTTCCACCAATCCTCTAAGCTCAAGACTATATCAGTTTCAAGAATCCGAGTTTATCTAGCAATCTCGATTTCTAGATTGCTTGAGAATCTCTGGATCGACTAATCAGCCTCTTTGGAAGCAAAGAATCCTCGACAGCAACACGAGGGAGTGCTTGTGCTTATTCGTCAAATAGGGTGGTACGCAAACGCGTCTGGAGACAAACGAAACGACCTAAGCCAAATTGGCGCATGTGTCTTGTCGAGCGTAATCCACCGCCTCCATATGACGTGACACGCTGGCGGTAGCTTGGCTCTCGTGTTGTGGAAAAATCAATAACAAGCGTGGCCTGCCGGCGCGTTAAGCTGGTTCTTGTCTACTTGCTCTCAGCTCAGGTACCAGCAAGTTTCAAGCTTCGAGGCCGAGAGTAGAACCTAGGGACTATTATATAAAGCCAAGGTGGCATGAAAATGGAACCAATGGAACCAAGCAGGCAAACAGGCGCCTGCCTGATCGAGCGAACGGATACAGACTTGTTCGTACGTCACCTGTACGGTGCGTGTCATGCCGCAACCGTAGCGCACACGATCGAATTCCCGCCTTCGCAACCACCTGAAACTGTGTTGTGTTCATGTGGATTTGTGCATTATAGAATGTAACTAGTAACAACCAAGCCAAACGCGAACGCGTGTGCATTTCCCTTCTAAACATTGCGCGTGCAATCTATAATATAAGCTTTAGCTTTATACACATTTAAAAAAATAATCGAGGATAAAGAATGTCAGTTGCAGTACTTTTTCATCCCTCCAGAAAAGAGAATTGAGAACTTTTCGATGAAAGATAAAAACAATTTTTAAAATACTTCAAGATCACACATCTGAGCGAAAAAGAAAATTTTTTTATTTATGAGTCTTAACTGTAGGCGACTGTAAACTGAAAATTGAACGGAACAAAATCCATTCAGATCATAGAAATTGAAGAGCGTGGAGTTTAGAGGACTCCAGGAAATTGAGAGCTAATTGGTATTTTCTGATCGATTTGGTCATCGAGGACAGAATGTTTTGGATTCCTTTTATCTAGCCTGATATATAGGGATTATTCGTTATCCAGTTAACGTTAATTGTTCGTAATTCTAAGCACCAAAAACCACAAACAGAAACGAAAGATTACCAAATTAGTATTTCAATGAATTTTTAAAATATATGAAAAGTTATGTGAGACGTAACAAGTACCCTAAAGACTCTGGAAATCATACGTAAATGTTGTTTCCTCCATACGAACCGCATCATATGTTCCAAACAGGTGTTACGCGGTCTCCTCGATGTCCTGAAGTACATTAGTATACGGTTGTACCCAGCCTGGGACTTTTAAACCTCTCATAATAATAAAACATATAAAAGCTACCGTTAGAAAATTGCTACATCTCCAATCTCCATCATCATAAAACCTCAAGAAGATGATGACTTCCTTCTAAATGTAAACTATAAAGCATCAAATCTCTCAATTAGTTAAAATAATAACAGTATTTTTCCAGTGTCAATTTGAATTTAAATAATATAGAATGATGAATTGAATTGTATCTGACTTAATGCATTCTGTATTCAGAGATAAGTTCTAATTGGATAATTCGCTTAAATTGTCTTCAATCGAAATGAAATAAACCTAAAATTAGAACTAGAATTCTATCGGCTTCTGAATGGAGAATACTACCTCAATTGTTTGCTTTCATAAGATCAATTGCTTTCTCAAGAACCCTAGATGTCTTGAAGAAATGAAATCAATTCGTACATTGGTTTCTTTGTTATGTAAATGTCCTTAAGGCGGCCTAAGAAGCTAATGTAACATACAGAATCGAGTATCTTGCGAATATTCAGATGATAAGTATATGAATTTTGAAGAGTTTAATTTGACTTCGTTAATATGATGATTGGACAATAATTTAGGATGACTGACATTTTGAAATAATCTCTTCGACAAAAAAACTAAACCTACCTATAGATTTTCAGATGAAATAGAAAATGCGAATTAGGATTTAATAACTTAGAAGACAACTAAAGATTCTAAAGACTCCTATAATTTATTTTATAGACGTGAAGTCTGCATTGATTCTAAATCTCAAGATTGATTGATTCGCTCTTTCCAAATCTGAACTTGTTGAATACAATGATCACTATCCAAATAAAACATGATAAGGATGTTAAGAACATCAGAAGGGATTACTGTCTCTGATATTAAACAACAAATGGAATAAACTGTTGTTAAAAGTTTATGACATGGTATCAAACTCAACTAATTTTGTACTAATCTGTCATCCCAACTTGATTTAAGCCCGAGTATCACAGTTCCTCGGGGTATGAGTTCCCAATCTCATCTACAAACTTGTGGTTATATCCCTAATCAGTTCTCTAATCACTTTCTAAGACTTTATATTTGTTATCCCTAAATTTATCCAATCTGAATTCAATTAATTTACCCACAATATTTATGTTAGATTCTCTGAAATGTTAAGTTATAGTCTTAAAATCATCCTCAGCGTATCATGTTATATACTTTCGTGATATCCTCCTACCCAAATCGCTAATCAGGTCCAGATCTTGAACATGTTGAATCATCCATATTATCCAATCACCCAATCAATTAACCACTATATCAACCCTTTACCGGACTTCATAAAATTTAAATTAAGTCCTGATTAAATTGATTAAATCTCCTGATGATAACTATCCATTAAATCTTTCAAACAAACCTTTAGATAAAATTTCATCGATTTAACTTAAAATCTCACAATCCACCCTAATCCCAAAAATATCTTGAAAAAGGACAAGAAAGCGACTTGAGGGCATCAGGAAGGAAGGGAGGCAGGAAGGAAGTCTGGCGCATAGTCCGTGCATCTAAAATATAGAGAGGGCGCCCGCATGCGTATGTGGGGTAGAGAAAGGGATCGTATCTGGACATTGGTAACCAGTACGGGATGGAGAGGTTGGAAAGGGAAGCACAACCGGCAACTGACACGGTGATAATAGCCTAGGGATAACGAACCTCGTCTTCGCCGGTGGCCACCGTGTTTACGGAGTCCATACTCTGCGATAGCGGTGCGTCCATAATACAGGCGAGTTCGCTCGAGGTTCCGGGGTTTCCGGAGGCGAGGTTACGAGCGGGTGGCGGCGATGAGTCCACCGTGTCCCGTCTCGGACGTTTTAGAGCGGGCGGCGTTATGGTTGTACCGGCGAAGACGACAGGCGCCTCCAAGACGTGGAACTCTGAGAACCTCCTCCCTCTCGGGACAAATAAACCTTCCGTCTTGTTTCTTTCTGCTCCACCTCGTCCTTATCCTTTCAATCCTCGTGTTTTTTCTTATATTCTTAGTTTCTGTTGAGCTTATTTTTAAAAATTGTAAAATCTAGATGTCCTCTTGTTTACCAGATTCTTGTTTATCAGGTGTTTTTTTGCCTGGTTTTTGTTTTCCAGGTTGTCGGTACTCTTTCTCTCCAGCGTTCGTCTCTTTTGCCACTTGATCTTCCAGTTTCGTATTCCTCGTTGTCAGCACCAGGTTGACAACTTCCTCCGCCCCAAAGAATTCAGGGGTAGCACCTGTCACGCTAGGGACGAACGCGGGTGAGAAGGAGAGAAAGGTAACGCTCCCTCGCGTCTAGTTTCGAGCAATCGATAGGGTAAAAGAGAGCTGTGAGCCAGGTAGGCGCGAAGGAGTGTGAGCCTGGAGTGCACCACTCCTGGGAGGACTGTGAGGAGAATCGTGGTTAACCGGATGGCCCATGCAGCAGGTGAAATGGTTTTGTGTCGTAAGGGTTGGGATGGGGAAGGGGAGGTCCTCGACGACGAGGGCGACGACTGACGTGAGACAATTCGTGAAGGTGGTGGGTTTAAAAAACTTTTTTGGGGTAGTGGGTGATCGTTGGGTTCAAACGGAAAAGCTTGAAAAGGTTGAATCAGAGCGGGTTGAGGAACCAGGTGACCGGTAAACTCAAATCATACGCGAAATTAACACTGACAAGTAAGAATAATAACTGTTACGTAAACACTGCGACGCGACTGGTACGCAGGTTGCCGATAGACTGACGGCTCGTGCTGTGGAAATGGGAATCGCGGGGAAGAGGGCAGATTCTGCTGCAGGGGGAGGGTTGGATATAGTGGTGGTGGTCGTGCACGAGTACCGTGTGGCGGTGAACGAGTGCCGAGGGGAAGAGGCAAAAGGTGGAGGAAGAGTGGGTGGGGTAGGGGTTACGCTTTGGCCGCGAGGAGGCGCCGGGGTCAGGTGAGCCTCCGGCCTTAGAGACACTAGGACTATGAGATCCCAAGCTTTTCACGAGAGGAACCCTACGACTCTTTTATTTTAACTTGCGAGCCTTCCTTATGTTGGAGTTAGACTCTTGAAGGTATGAGGTGAGCCCTTTAAAAACAGTGAGAGGAAGAAGAATGCAACGCGCACACGTTCCCCAGGTGAGAACGTGTTAATATGTGTTCCTGAACTGAATACGCTTGCTTTCGTTTCATTTGAAATGCCATTAAAACGATCTTGTCCACATTCAGGGGTTTTTCTTGTCTGGAGAATGTTTGGACTGCGAGGGAAATCGTAGCTTTTCAATGGAACAGGGATAAGAATTAATTGGAGAGGTTTGATAGGATCGCGAATTTTTAATCTCGAGTTAGCGCTTTCAACTTGGAAGCAATAATTGTTATTTGATCAGACTGGAAATACTCAAATACGTATCTGAATTTCGTGAAGTTCAGAATATTGACGCAAATTTGATTAATTTTTAAAATATGAAGAGCAGGTACTTACAAAATTTATCCAGATTCTGGGTTTTGCTCAATTTCGAACGAGAAGCTTATAAAAGAGACTTTCGTCTATTCCATCAATACTTTTCATTCAATGATTCTCAAAGCAGGATTTTCTTAAAGTCCCTCCGATTCTAAAGACTGGTTGATTTGATTGAAGTGTACTCGCAGTTGTAGAAATCAAGTCCATTCTAAAAAGGATAGTGAAAATTATTAAACGTTCAAAATTTTGAATTCCATATTAATTATAAAAAGCTCAACAAATTTCACACTTTATTTTAATGCTCTTTTGAAAAATAAATTCAAAATTTTACTCTATATGAATAAGTAATTGGTCGAATTGGGAATAAAAGATTATTTTTTTTTAGTTACAAAGGTGTTCAAGAAACGATAATTATTATCGTAATTACTGTAATTATTACAGTAATTAAAACCTGTAGTTGCATATACTTTACAGTTGAAAAAATATAATTGTATCTTTGACAGTTGCACGAAACAGATCATTTCCGCCATACTGCAGGTAAAATGCTATAAATCATTAAATACTAAAAATAAAACTTTCTATAGGCAAAATAGAATCGAAATCATCTCTCGATCATTTTTTGTAAAATATAGTCAGTAGATGAAAAATAGGAGTTAATTTCCCATAGAGAAGGTCTCAAGAAAGGAAGGGATATTGTTCTGTTACTACCTGCTTAACAGGTGTAGGGAAAGATGCAAGAATAAGTAATCGTGACGGCTGGTTGGAATTATCACCTGTTTCTGATGCACGCTGCTGCCACGCGACCCTATTCAACTATCCCAAAAAATAAGAAAGAAAAGGAAAAGATATATATATATATATATATATATATATATATATATATATTATATATAATCCTTATAAATAACAAAGGGCGATGATATGAACTTATAGTCGCTCATACCACAGAATAGGTAATTCCGATGTGAAATAATCAATAATAACGTATATCCTGTGCAGCTTTCATATATCGACTTAACTTTTTTAGTATACCTGCATGTAAAAACATATCTATGTTGGAAAAATTAATTAAATTATTATTTATCGATTAACATCTTTTCTTATTGCATATTTTGTTCATAAAATTCCTTAAATCATTATAATTAAAAGTACCTAGTGCTTGTTTGTTCGAAATGTGAAGTTACAATTAGAATTTTCCAAAAGAAGAATTTTTCAGGAGAGAAATATTATAGACTTCTCTCGGATTAATCAAATTTACCAATTTATGTTTTGCAAATGGAATTGAATATCAATTATTAAATTTTCTGACGTGCGTATAACTTTTATGAATCGTAAATTTTGTGTCTCTATTCAATCCAGGAATAATCACCATTCCGAAAGTCCTCTGGGATTTCTCTGCATGTTCTCCAATACAACCTGAAAGTTTTATTGAATCATTATCCAGGAAAAGACTCGTAGGGACTTTAAGAACTCATATCTTAAGTTTTGCATGCCTTGCAGTCGCAAAACTCTCAAAAAGTAATAATGTAAAAGCTGAAAGCCATTAACATTTGAAGTATGAAAAGATGTTGCCCTGAAGTTGATTCATGTTTGATACTTCAGCTCTATAATTATTTAGAATAAAGACAAATCAATTTCTTTAGAATATTTAATATATTTGTATATTTTTAAATCTTAATTAAAAATGAGACTTGTTTCTTATTTCCATAATTTTTCATCGCTGCATATTCCGTTTAATATTTCATTAGTTTATTATCGTGCTTTCTGATATTGAACAAAAAGCTAGTTCGCAGCGGGACTTCAACATCAATGAGTGAATATTTTACGTCGGTTGGATCGATTTCGGTGCCATGAATTGCGAAGAAGTATACCCGCAGACTTCAAATATTCTTAACTTTGGATTAAATTTGTCTGTATCGTTTATAGATGCTCGTTTGGATACAATTTTTATATGAAAGTTGATTTTTTAAAGTTTTTTTTTACATTTTTACGGCTTTTGAACTAATCTTTTTTAACAAAAAACAAGATGGATTTACATTTATAAAAAATAATGTTAAATGCAATTTACCTCATTTGTATCCTTATAAGGCTACTAATAATGAAATTTATTAAGATCAAGTCCTTAAGTTTCAAAATCAGTCATAAACAGTATAATAATAAAAGATAAGAAAACGATTACATTTAATTTGAAATTCTCATTATAGTATCCTGTACTTTTATTATATGAGTGTATATATTAATTTTTTTAAAATAATCTATTTTTTAAAATATTATAACCTTTAATTATACAATTAGTTGCATTAAACTGGTTAAAATAATGAGAACTTGCGGTCATTATTATTTAAAAAGTTCTTTATTAATATAATTATATTAAACACTTATTACTATTTGACCCACTATAATCGTCTTAGTATTTGAATGTCTTCAACAAAAATATCACTATGAAAAAATCTATATTAAAACCTACAATTCCATCGCTGAATATATAACACAAAAACTTGACCCTGTTGGGATTTATTTTCTAATGAAATGTGATCGAAATAAAGAAAATTTTAATATTATACAATTGATTGAAAACCATGAAAACTAATCCATAACCTAGCTGCGTGCAAGTACCATGGAAAAAAAATATACTTGCTTTCAAGTTTTATATATAGTCACTTAATTTCATTCAATCGTGTGTACAATAAAACACGTAATATAAAGAATATCATTTTTCAATGAAAAACAAACAATTTTAAGAACAATTTTAGAACGTGTAACCGACAATAACAAAGGAACGTGTTCATTCTTGTCTTTTGAAATTGGCATTCTTGAATCAGCTTGAATTTTGACAAATCTTGATTCTGTATCCTTTGATCCCGTTAAAGGTGTTAAAGATATTATTATTACCAATATTACCTGTCTGACTCTGCTTGACTTGGAATCTGCTATCTCCGGCGGACACTCAATGAAATATTAACATTTTCTGTTTTATATATACCACCCACGGGTAAAGTAGTCTTACCCATTGAAGATATTTTACTTGGTTTTTTACCTGGCATCGGTATAGTTTATACGCAACTTCTCGATCAAGTTGCACATATTCGGCACATATCGCACATATCCAGTTCCAGATATATACCAGTGGTTCGAGACATATCTTAGCTTTTACAAAGTTTATGGTGATTCTGTTCAAATGCGCGGGCAAAACGTCAACGTGTGAAACGTGACTGACATGACTTTTTAATATTATTTAATAGTTAAATTTAATGTTTTTTCTAGAATTATGTAGAAATAGATATTTAATTCATCAAATATTAATTTATAACAGTGTTTGTGATATTTTTGTTCAATAATTGAACTAGAAAACAGTTTCCTGTAGAGGAAATCAAGCAGGTAAGGTGTACGAAAAAAAATATTATGTTCGTCAGTTTTATTAAAGAATTTGATGATTGTGGGAGAAAATATTACACAAGGTATTGTGCAATTACAGTTTAAGTATTGACAGCTCATGTGATTTAAGAAAAATTTAACTTAATTGTTCGGGTTTTATTTTGTATAACTTTCAATTATTCTATATTTTTTTATTTTGCTTGAAATGTTTACATTTTAATTGTTTCCTAAATAAATTAGCATTCAATTCAAATGAAAATGAAATTCTAATCAATTGTTATTTCAGTCATGGACAACGACAATGATTCAGACGTAGACGATTTGCTAAACGATCTCCTTGGAAGCAGCGAAGATCCAGAACCTGAACCCAAACCTTCAAAACAAAAAACTGACATCAAAGAATTGGAATACAATTTCCTCGACGCAGAAACAAATTCAACGAAAAAATCCTCACCAAAAGAACTACTCACTAGTTTAGTCCATGATCAGAACCTTGATTCTTCCGATGAAGAAGATCAGCAAAACTCCTTTGAACCAAAGTATTCTGAATTAGGGCGGAATTTAAAATCTTTACTGAAAAACGCCGAATTTGAGAAACATGAGCAGTACATCACCAGAGAAGTTTCAGGTGACAGCAAGAACTCTTCCGACACCAATAATGTGAAATCTAACTTATCTCAGTCCAAAAAAATGTCTCAGTCAAAAAAAACCGATTCTTCTCTGCTAACTATTTCAAATTCTTCATCCCCTTCTTCAGTTGATGTCTACAGTGATCCAATTTTTGGTCTTCGAATAATAAAACCTCTCGTTTCCTCTTCTGAATTACAAAATTTAATGGTGGGTAAAACCCCAGTGCAAATTTCAAAAGTAAAAAAGCACTTAGCAACTGAAGATCTCCAAAACGACTGGGTAATCGCTGGAGTTGTGATTAACAAATCTCCAATAATGAAATCACAAAAAGGAAACCTTTACTCTATCTGGAAGATAAGCGACCTCTCGTTCGATATTAATGTCGTCACACTTTTTCTATTCAGCAACGCTTACAAAAATTTTTGGAAAACCGCTCTGGGTACAGTTATTGGCGTTATGAACCCAAATGTTCTCGAGTCCAAAGATGACAAAGATCAAGCAACTTTATCAACCGATTCGGCTGCGAAGATTTTAATTCTTGGAACTTCAAGGGACATGGGAACCTGCAAATCTGTCACTAAAGCTGGAAATCCATGCACAGCAGTTGTCAATCGTAGTAAATGCGAATATTGTGTTTATCACATCCAAAAAGAATATAAACAATGTTCTCGACGCGCGGACCTTCAATCCAGTGGAAATGGAAAAAGTTTTGGACCATCTTCCGCAAATGGAAAAGGCTTCGGTCCGAAGAAGATACAAGCTTCGATTACTCAAGGTCAGCCACAGAAATTCGTTGGAATTGCTGCGAAGAGAAATACCAAACTTTATCAAAAGGATCAAGAGCGTTTGGCTCTTCTCACTGGAGCGAAAAAATTTGAGAAAAAGAAAGAAAATGATTTGGAAGTGGGAGAGAAAGAAATTGGAAGTAACATTGGGGCAGCTTCTGGTCTAGAAGAAAAAATTCCAGAGAAAAAGAAACAGATGGTGGAGTTGACCAGTAACCAGGTGAAGAAGGACTTTGATAGACTCAATAAATTGAAAAGATTGAATAGCAAACCAGAAAATGAGAGTCAGACTTCTAAAGAGGAATCTTCAAATTCGCAAAATAAATCTCCAGAAACCTTAACAAATCCAACTTCCATGAAAAAGGAAGGCTTTACTCTCAGCAAATTGCAAGAATTGAAGGATGAAAATGCATCTTCATTTTCCAAATCTCCAGGATTCACTAGAAGCAAATTACAAGAGTGGACATTGAAACAAGGACATGGAACTTCTTCACAGGATACGACTTCTACACCTAGTACACCAAAAACTTTAAACCTGAATTGCCTATCAAAATCTACCAAGTCTTCCAAGTGTCTTTCAAAGTCTTTCGCTCCTATCAAAAATGCTCTGGATTCTGCTTACGGTTCTCCAAGTGTTTCTATTCCTCGTCTAGGAAATGGCATTACATCAGGTACCATCGACTTTTCAGAACAAATTAGTAAAAAACAAGTGGATTCTGCAAAGTTAAATGCTCTGAAATTTGTTCGAGAGAAAGGAGGATTCAAGAAGTCAAATGTAAATAAAATTCTCGAGAGTAAAGAGAAGAAGGAACAGAGTGTGAAGCGAAAACGAGAGGTAGACGATGTGGAGAATAAAGAGAAGAAATTGAAGGAAAATAAAAGACTTCCTGATAAATTTAAACAATTGATGGAAGCTACTTCATCTCACGTGAATCTCATCGAAAAGTCAGAGGAAGAGGAGAAGGAAAAGTATTTTGGAAAACTGGAGATGAAGGAGAAAATGGAAGAGAAAATGATGACAACTTTCAAGGTTGCTTGCAAGGCTGTGACTTGTTCGATTTGCAAATATACTGCTTTTTCCAGTTCTGATATGTGTAAAGAATTGGGACATCCAATAAGAGTTATTAATGCTGTGAAGAGATTTTTCAAATGTGGAGATTGTGGAAATAGGACTGTGGGGTTAGATAAGATACCGACACTGAGTTGCAAGAAATGTAATAGTTCGAATTGGAAGAGGGCTCCGATGATGGATGAGAGGAAAGCGGAACTTTCAGGGCCGGGTTTGTCTATTAGAGGAGGTGAAGAGAAATTTATTGGTTCTTACGTGAAGGATGCTAGTCTCAATCTTCTCGTACCAGAATAAAAATTGTATGCTACGATTTTAATAAATTACAGTATTTTTAATAACTTTCTATTGTAGGGTCTACACAATTCGTGAAAATAAAATTCCCTGACTTTTTCAGGTATTTCTACATTTTTCCAGCTCTCATTTTTGACCTTTCAAGTATGGAATACACGATTCCCTTATAATAGTTGTGTAAGAATTGATAGATATAAGCAGAAAGTATAACGAATGTAATGCTACCAATCACCTAACATCAGAATTGTTGAGGGCAGGCACGGTCTCCAAACCGAGGTGAAAAGGAAACGGGCGCCTAACGTGGATTCATTTTAAAATCCGAAAATAAACATGAAGTTTCTACAAAACAAAAAAAATGTTAAGTTTACTTAGTTTAGATTATTTGAGTCTTTTGCTGATCTGGTAAATATAATATAGTAATTTTACAGAAAATTCAAAATTGCTGTCTATAGAGCATCATTCAAGCATAATTTCAAATAAAAATTATATCATAAAACTTAAAATCAGATAAATTCCTATTTATTAAAATACCTAGGGATAAGAAACAAAATTACCTACTTAAACTTTAAAAATATAATAAAGGAAATACCTAAACTTTCAACACAAAACCACCAGGATATTCAGTAGGCCTAACATGCAGCTCTTTCAATAAATGCAAATACAAATGTAAAAGTTATAAATGACAATTTAATCCTTAATTAGGGGTGTTGAGACTGATAATTTGGAACCCTTATGTAATAAATTGTCGAATGAAGGACAATACCCGCTAACTTCGGTTAGTAATATAAAAATTATTTATTTTCTATGTTAAACCGATTTCAATTTCACATCTAAAATCACCATTTTCACAATTCACCCACCCAGGTAAACATAGTTCTTATTTTTTCAGGAGTACTACAATTAACTAGTAACAAATACAGACCATTTGATACTGATTGAATCATTCAACATACATAATTATTGCATTGCATTGTACATACACCAGGCATGAGGCATAATATAACGTCCATCTTTTTCCGAAATCTGAACATTATTGCAGTGCTTGCTTACATCGTTGCATTTTTCAAATTAATAAAAAGTAAGTATCAGTTAAATAAGGCAAAATTCTGAAATCTAAATTTTCAAAAAGCTAATAAAAGGTAAAATCATCGTCATCTTGTAGATTAAGTATTTTGTAAAGTAAGGCTGCTAAAAGCTAAAAGTTTAATTAAAAAAAAAACAAATCTTTGTTAGTTTGTTTCAATTGATTAATGTCTCCTTAAAAATTAGATATTTAATATCTAACAAAAATCAAGTTTTTCGAAAGATGTCTTCCTGATGTAAATAAATAATCGATCTCTCTACTAAAGTTTGTTCTAATTAATGATTTACGTCCGGATTTCTTCAGTACAATCAGAGATTGGAACAAAAGTGTATTGAGCAATGTTTTTAAGAATTTAAAATTTGATATAGAAGTTAATATAGTGATTGTTAATTAGTATTTATTTTAATATATTTCCAATCTCCGACAGAAACCAGTGAACGTTAATCGTTCGTTGTCCACTTTTGACTTCATGATTCGGTTATTATACATACCTAAATTCCTGACTCTTTCTTTCTTAGAAATTTCTTTCCAGAACTGCTGTGAAAAATAATCTTCGATTCTGAATTTCGATTTCTATGCACTACAGTAGATAAAAGAGACGTTTGATTAATAACTTCTGCATTTTTTTGCAATATTTAAAATACTTAGGATATACCGTATCTTTTATTACAAAGGCATCGTTATGAGAAAGCAAGTAAAAGTAACAACACTAGGATCGTTTCTTAATTAGTTTTAATAATTCGTTTCACCTAAGAAATTTCGCAAAACTTTCTGAAAGCAATGAAAACATACGCAAAGTTTAAATAAGAACTTTGCTAAGCTCTCATGCTGTAAAAATCGCATTTCACAAAAAACTAAGAAAGCCGTCGTACAAAACTATGACACGCTTAAGGCAAAATTTCTCATACATTTTTTATATTGTCGTAGAGACGGATATGCCAGTAGAAACTCGAATCTCTATTAGTTATGGAATTGAAATCCGAGAATAACCGAAGAAAAATTAAAAACAATCAAATGAAAATCAAAGAATAAAGAGAAATGCGATATGAATTTTGTGCAAATTGAAGGTTTCTTAATTCCTGTGATTTTTATGAAATGCAATATGTAGACTAAGTTTTAAAAAATAAACAATTTATTTCAGAGCCCTCATGTGTGTGTATAAGAACAAAAATTAACATTACGACTTCACATGAAGTCAATTTACTTTTGAGCTGAAAACGTTTGCAATAAAAGGAAAAACCAGCAATTCTCTTTACAAAATGATCGCATCAGATAATTAGTATCATTGTACAATTTTCCTCGATAAATATCTAGTTCAAAAATTGGCTAAAAAATCCATATGAATAATCAAAGATAATTCATGATTAATTATCGTTCAAGTCTCAGTTTTTTTTGTTTTGTGTATTTTTTAAGATGGTAGGCAGGTATCAAGCTGGCTTATTAAGTGTCACAGTCTTCGTGTTGCTCTTTCTCGTGCACGTCAACTTTTAGAGCGACAAACTTGATGTTTTTCTCGCCGCGTAGTGTTGGAAAAAATTGTAGCGATTCTCTAGTTATAAACTGCTCTTGCTGAAATTTCGAAAGTGTTTCTCTTTAATATACTACGCGACTGGGAAAACACGCAGGCGCGTTTCTCTCGTAAGTATGGAGAATCGAGTAGTCTGCATATTGAATGGTCTTAATAATCGTCCAGATCGAAATTTTCGAATTCAACATCATCCAGCTGCATACTTTGAAAGTCCACTTTGTAACGCAAAATGCCTGCAAGAAACAATAAAATTGGTGTCATTATTAGTTTCCTTTATTTCAGAATTTGGAGACTTTTTCCTTTCAAAATTTTACGTCTCCTTCATTTGATGAAAATTCCATAATTTCCAGTCAATTGTTTACGATTGAAACTTGATCTTTTTTGTTAAGACTTTCGAATTATCAAATACTTAAAGTACAAATTTATTACTGGACAGCTTAATTTAAAAATTTATTTTTGAGCTAAAATTTGTACATATTACCTGAACACAAAAATTGTAATTCTGAAGAAAAAAGAAATATGCAAAATACAAAACCAGCTTAGTACAACTTCAAAGATAAAAGCACTTAAAACTTTCAGCCTGATATTTTCTTCTTCATTAAAAATGTAATTGAAATTAAATCTATGGCTCTATAATAAGAAGTGGACTTTACACAGCTGCAAAAATATGATCAGCAGGTCAGATTACTTGGGAGGCTTCTAGGGAATTATACAAGCTTATAATTGCCTTCATTGTATGAATACAGGTAGAAATCTATTGTAAATTCTATTGTGTAATTTTTTAAAAAGCAGATTAAGGGAATTAACTTTAAACATCATTTTAGATAATAAAAATAAGCAGATTTCTATAAAATAAAAGTCTGTGGATTAGCGATTACTCTTGATTATTTTCTGTCTATGTTTATTTTCATTTTTATCATTGGGGGATTGTATTAAATTACATGTACTATACCTTTCCCGATATGCAAGCTAATAAAAACGAAAAGGTATATTAGTACGTGACTATATGAAATATTCATGTGAGTAAAACACTCATTTATTAAAGCACCAAAAATTCTTGCTTTAATTAATTTTTTAACTCAAATTCTACGAATAAAATAATTAAACATTAATATTAAAGTGCAAATGTATTAATATTCCATATAATATTAAAATGAGAACACTGATTTACTTTAAAAATATAAATACGAAACTAAGAAAAAATACGACTCAAATTTTTTAAATTGGGAAAATTGGTTTTTTCTGGTTTAGAAGTTCACTCATTACCTAAAACGGACCAGTCAATTTTTTCCTATAAATTTTTTATGTTGATCGCCAAGAAAAAAAAATGCATGAAAACCTGAAAGTCTACTAAATCCGAATTAAAAAGCCGGCAGCAATAAAAAATATATTAAACTGATACAAGTCTTCACTTTTGAAATTGTTGAGTGTTAAAACATTTCTTTGCAAGTCGTAATTAATTTTAGAATTATGAAATTAAATAATAGCTAATTTGGTGAATTTAATTTGATGTAAGTCTACTCTATAGGAAAATGTACGCTACTAAAGCATCTAACATGCAACGTTTAAGCGATAGAAACAATACTAAGATAAAATTTTTGTTGATCATAATGTCGTTTTGCGAAAATGTAGTAATGATTACCATGAATTAGATCAAAATCTCTGTTCTCGAAATTTTACCAATTTTAAGCATGCTATAAAAAATATAGAAAATAAAAAGACTTGCTGACAGCAAAGAAAAAAATGTATGCATTCCGATTGTTATATTGGCCTTCAAAAAAAACCAGTTTAGAATAAAAAAAAAATCAGTTGAAAATTACTCATACATTTTAAACGCGAGTCTACTTCCCGAAAACAACTCAGCATTGAAAAACATTTCCCGAATTGTGAATACTTTCTAAAAAAAATTGCGCAACACTGCGTGTCATTAGACATAGATTGTTTTTGAAAGAAGACGAAATAAAATTTCAAAGTTTCTCATTCGGAATTTTTAACTCCGTATTAAACTCAAAATTTTGTCCATTCAAATTGAAATAAATCGTGTGCAATGCATATACATGACATGAAGAAAAAACATGTTTAATGAATTGAGCATTAAAATAATATCAAACTATTCTAACAAGTGAAAAACTCAATGAAGACAAATTTATCGATTCACTTTACACTATACAATAACTGAAAATTGAGATAAAATTTTTAAACTACAAATACTAACAGATACTGAAAACTTAAAACTAAAAAAAAGAAGAGAAATATTAAGGTAAAATAAAGATAAAGTAACAAATAAAATGAATAAATAATACAAATGAAAAGAAGGGATAAAATAGGTAGAAAAAAAAGTACTAAACCTTCTAATAAGGTTAAGAGTCGAGAAAAGCGACTCGATAAATTCGTCAATTTATAAAAATGAAAAATTCTACAATACACGAAATATGATTGAATGCACGCAAAACAGATAAAGATCTACCTGGTAGACTCTGAGTATTTCACGGATGAAATTAGTAATCATCAAGGTCAACGTCATCAAGAGGCTCATCAGCCTGCAGTGACTGGAAATCAACTTTGTAGCGGAGGATTCCTAAATTCGAACATATGCTCTTCAGTTAATACTAGCTTTCGAATTTGACCCCGTCAAAATACAATGTATCTCAATTTGTTCTCCAATTCTTTTAAGTGGCGAAGCATGCATTATTTGAAAGATAATCATTTTTGCTCGGCTCAATGATAATTTTTTTCCGGGTCGAAAACGTAAGTTTCCTAGAGAAATTTCAGTTCGTACAACTAACTTTCACTATCAACGAGACTCGTCAATATTTCGGGGCTACAGTTTACAATCTAAGAGTGATCAGGATGTGGGTCAATTTTCCAAATGGAAGCAAAACTTACCTCCTATTCCACCAAATCCCCTGACGAATTGCGAACCTTCTTGAGACTTGTCGGTGATAATTTCTAATGTCGCTCCGAAGCTCTTGTAATTATTCGCGAGCCATTCCAGCAGAGGTTGACATTCCACCAATTCCAATTCTACGCCGCTCTAGAATTCAAGAAATAAATTTAAATACATATAACGAAATAAATAAATTTATATTTTGAGTGATAATTAAAAGATTAATTTTGTATATTTACCTCCTTGTCAGTAAAGTGAGACTTGTCCTTTTCTTGTTCGGGCGTTAGGTGCAAAACTTTTTCTTCGCTGTTCGTATGATTCTTTAAAACATATCGCTGAATATCTAAGTTTTCCCAACAAATCAAAGTCTCTACGCTACCTAATTCCAAGGCTCTTAATGTATCCTCAACTCCAAAGCAGTATTTGCCTGTGTCTTGTGAAATCTCATCAAAATAGCGACCTGAGATCAAAAATTTAATTTTAGGAGTGGTAATAAAACTAAAATTAATAGTAAAAAAAAATAACAGAATTTACCGATGAGTTTCTTTTCTTGGATGAATTTCACGTTCTGCAGAGATTCAGCTGCCAATTCGATGGCCTGATTGAAACCATTCTCACCTCCGTACGAAACGTCAACTAATTTTATTACTTTAGCTTGTAATCTCTGAAAAAGTAGATTATCATTATTGCAAACTGTATCCTAAGCTCTGTTTATTTTAATTTTTTTTTTCAAAATATTTCTAGAAATTAAATTTCTATTACAAATTCTCTAAAAACTCTGCTGCCTATAATAATTAAACAGAAGCATTAATATTTAAGTGACACTCACAGGATCAAACATGTCAGATTGACTAAGCTCTGTCTTAAAGTCAGCACTACCGGCCAAAATCAGGCCTGCAATGTTAGGCTTATCGTTAGAAATATAAAGCTGGGTCGCCACTTCAGTGACTTTACGGACGTAGTTGTGCCGTTTTTCCATACGCAGCCGAGCAAAACGAAGGGCAGATTGTCCTCCTCTGCCTGTAATTAGATATGGCGATTGTTGGAAATTTTTAGATTTCTAATGCCAGGGATTGATAATTAACCATGATTTATACATCAACGTAAAATTCAATTAAAGCCTATTGATTCAGAGACTATTAATACACAGACTATTTCTGCATGACATTTTACAAAAGCAGAGCATTTTTAAAAATAATTTGTTACTTCAATGAGAAATACGAACCGTGCTTCTTGGGAAGATCAACCGTAAACTTATGTAAGACTTCGCGCGTATTTCCCTGTAGAGTACCAAAAAGAGCTCCATTACCGTCCATAACAATGAAACCGAATTTGTTGTCATCAGCTAGCAATGCTGTAAGTGCTTCGGTATGGAACTGAAAATATAAATTAATTATAAATTAATTGAGATCTGCGTATTTTCCAGTAAAATTTTCTGGTTTTAAAACTACTTTACATTTAACAAGAACTCTAATCTAAAGTTTTAAGAATCTTATTAAAAAATTGATTGGGTCACTTAAATGCATAATGTAATAGTATCATTAAGAAACATTGGCACAATCAAAATGTTTCAAAGTTAAAACGCAGACAAACTTCCACCTTTCATTACAAATATAGATCAAAGTTTTTAACCTTGAATTCCCTGAAAACACCCAAAACATCCCTAATAAATAAAATTAGTCCCTTGAGAAACAAGTTTATACCTTATTATCACATAAGTAAAGAGAAGTATTGATAGGCTTGAAGGGTTCAAAATCGATGTTCACTTTCTTTTCCTTTCCTTCTTCCGTTACGATCGTTCCACAGTAAATAACCAGGCCATTTGGAGGTACTGAAATAAAGAAATAATTGGGTAATTCTCCACAAATAGGCCAGTTTTGAAACCCGCAAAACAACTTTGGAAAAAGGAATTCAATAAATTATTCTAAAATTTGCTATAATTTTTTTTGCAAAAATAGATGATTTCTCCAAAATTACCTTTGTCTGAAGAATTACCCAATTACGGGACAAATAATAAATTTTCTTAGCTCTGAACAGAAGGCATAATTAATTTATAAAATCTCGGATTTAGTTCATGTATGTGCAAGTTTTTACCTTTGGTGTATAACTTTAGCCTATGCTGTACCGATGTGATTGCACCCAGGACTGATAATCTATTTACACGAGATTTAATGTTGGATGCTGTACCAAACTCATCGGCCAGCATTTTGCTTACTCTCGATATTTGATCCTTTGGGGGAATAATTAAGGAAATCATACTTGTGCCGTTCCTAAAAAAGAACAAAAAAACATTAGTCATAATATGAGGACTTGCTATTTCTTATTGCAAAATGGATACCTGTTAACATATTTTTATTCAATAATAATTGTTTAATGCTTTCATATAAGATATCAAAATTATAGGTTGCCTAGAACCATACACTAAAAATAAATAAATTTCATAATGAACAACCAATAATAAGCCCTTGCAAACCTCACATTTAAAAAAAAAAAGGGAAAAGATGAAAAAATGTACTTATAAAGCCTCTCATTAAAATCCAATGAAAGAAAAAAATTTACTGTTATACAATTTCTACATATCGAGATTTCAATTCCAGACAAGAAATCCGTACAAATTGGAGCAGAAGCTAAAAACTAAAACCAATTTTGCTAACAGCCTGTAGAAACTGGAGCATTATGGGGTGAATTTGGGACTCAGGTTATGAGTCAGATAGGGAACATATGCGTTACAACCAAGGAAAAAATTACTTGTGAAACATAATATATCTTGAGAAAAACCAAAGAAAAACTCACCCCCTGGCCATTTCAAGGCTTTTAATAAGCTTCTTGATCTTCCAGATTTCGACATTGCGGTCAGCGGACGTCTCTTCGTTCGACATTGCTGCGTGCTGGATGTCGCGTGGTGACTTCTAATAACTTCGTACCAAGTTAATGGATGGATACTCTGGGTGGTGAAAAAAAAACACCTACTCCCTCCGTCGGGAAAGCCGGTCCGCAGGTTTTCTGAAAACGAACGGCCAGTCCATTTATCGCATAAAACCTGCCGAAATCCAGTTCAAACCGGATTGTATCAGGTCAAACGTGTACGGCATAACGCTCGAACGGTACACTAAACTTGTGGGCTTTACAACGATGCACTCACTAACTACTCACTTTGGGTTCGATTTAGGATTTTCGCTCTATAGCCACCAAATCTTTAGCGACTACACTTGCAACAACACGAGGAGCACCACGCGAGCAGGAACTTCGGAGTTCACACGTCGGCCATGCGATAGTGGCACAACGAAACGTCAGTACCTCGCTAAAATCGTACTACACTGTACGAATTGGGAATCAAAAAGAATGGCACAATGTCAGGTCTCAGAATAAAAGAGTAAAGACAAGATACTCGTCGAGTGCTCCGAAAGACCGAACGAACACGAGGCCTACCTACAGGGTACTGCGCATACGTCGCAGAAGGCGTCTGATTGGTTACTTTTAGCACGTTTCTTAAAATGCTAAAGAATTTGTTTCTTTATTATGAATAATGGCTTATTAATTTATAGAATCATGCAGTAGACTAACATTAAAAATAATTAAATCATTCTTCTGTGTATAAAAAAATACGTTATCTTTCTAGAAAAGTATATTCCTTATTCACAAGGTTGATTTAATTATTTTTAGTTTTGTTGAAAATTAATTAACTTTTATCTAATTGATAATTATATAAGTTAAAAGGAAGATTTATAAGAAAAAAAATATTTTTAGTGATATAAGCGGCGCGCGAAAAGCAACCAATGAGACACCATGCGTGAAACATTACCATAATTACCATAATTACGGCCTTTCTTTAATGTCTTCCAGAAAAAAGGTTTTTCGATTCAAATATTTCATTTATATGAAAAATTGAACCTTCTATTTCCTATTTTGTAGTTTTATAGACGTAAAACTTATATAATATGTATCATATGTAACAATAATAAAAAGAAATTCATTATGTGACGACCCGATCTCAGGGCCGTCTATGAGTTTGAATTTATTTTGAGACGCGCGAATATTTAAATAATATTAAATATGTCTCAAATTCGCCTACCGGTCGGCTTATGAAAATAAGCTCGGTGAGTGTTGTGAATAAAAGAAAGTAATAAGTTGTGAGGTAAAAATACTATTACATTTATTCAAAAAACATGTAAAAAGGTACAAGTTCTTGTACTTAATGAAAGGCTTGGGAAAGACGAGTTTCCCAAGTCGAAAGTCAAGAGATATCTCACGATCTGCTGCCGGTCAACCATTGCTGTTCCTGTACGTCCCGGGGCCTGATCGAGTTGAGGGCGTAGGACCACCTCCACTTGGCCAATCGTAGTCTTA
>JAUESI010000033.1:11667639-11680331 GCA_032275145.1 Synergus laeviventris
TAAATGGACCAATTACATTAATTGATTGGAAATAAATGAGTTTCCATCATCAATGTTATATGAACTAAAACTGTTAAGTAGTAGTAGAACATAATAAACAACTAATTACGTTCATTTGAAGAAGCAATATGAAAATGGCTTCTCGTTTAACGTAGCAGGGTGCAAGCTATAATTAATTCTACCTAATCGGATACGTTTTAAAGTATTATGAGCATTTGAAACCATGTGGGTTTCAGTGACGTATAAATGATTCTTGGTCCTTTCAAAGCAAAAAAAATAGTGCACAAAAATATCGATCTTTGTAAAAGTGAAAATTAAGAGTTATTAATTTTCCTCTATTTGTAAATGACAGCATCAGACTGCTATTTTATACAGTACTTTATTGAGCTATAATTCAAGATAAGGGGAATAGAAAAGTTTTGATTTATTATTATTTATTTTATATTTAAAAATATTCCATTACTGCAAAGTTGTTACTATTCAAATTCAATTAATATCAGGATTATAGTCATCACTCTAATCTCAGAAAAACATGCCGCTCCATTTTACTGTATTTAAAACTTTTTCGCAAATTCATATTCTAAATATATATAGTGGAACAAAATTCTAATTTTAAAGCGTTGACAGTGGAAACATTTTGTAATTAAACGATCAATATTCTACATTTTTAAATTCGACCATAGAAGCTATAGCAATATTCTCTTAAAGGTTTGACGTAACATCTTGAATTCGCACTATTAAATTTAGAACTTTTGATACCTATAATTTGAAATTCTTGTCTTAAATTAAAGATTGTGAAAAATTGAGCACACAATTTTAACTTCAAAGCTTTAAAGATTAATCGATTATAGAGTTATAATGTTATAAACATTCTAAACCTAAGAAATTTATATTTAAATGAACGTATTCCACATTAAAAACTGCATTTAGAATTTTGCAATGGCACAGTTTAGTCGCGCAGCTATATAATATCCTGATGAAATTTTCATCTTTTCTCCACTAAAGATCAAAACTGATAAAATCCACTCTACATTTATTAATTTACACTACATTGCGTATCTCACTTTTGACATTAAAAAACTGTCACATATTTATTTATAATAAACTTCAGAAGCTTCCTACTATTTTGCTACTAATAAAAACTTTAGAAATTGCTCCAAAAAAATGTTAAATTACAAAATAAAAGTGAAACAATTATCACGTGATGAGTAGCTGATGACTGTGTTGAAATCAGTAATATTTTATTGTTATTCCTTAGAACTATTTAAATTTCTGGAGCAGCTGGAAATTTCTGCGGCACTTGTACCATCTCCAAGTGAAAATAAAAGCAAAAAAAAGCGTGACTAGTGAGCTCGGCAAAAAGCAAAACGTGGCACGAGGCGAACGAGAGGAGAAAGAGATAGAAAGAGGGGCTGGGAGGGAGAAAGAGACCGAGAGAGAGTACGAGAGAGAGAGAGAGTGAAAAAGATTTGCTAAAAAAATGATTTGGAGTAGTTTTACCTTCGACAATGGACAAAAGGTGGTAGGTCCTCCCAGCGCCCCAGCTCCAGCGCTATGCGGCCGTGCTCGTCTCAGGTCGATGCCCTCACTCACGCTCTTGCTCTTCGACAGACGTCTGCTGAAAACTTGGCAAAAACCGCAGAGACACCCCGGAATTCAGATATTTAAAATCACAGCACTCCCGCAAAAACCGTTTCGAACATTTTAAACATTTCGAGTTATTTTTTTAATTTAACTATTTCAAACACTAATATAAAGAAATCGTTATCAAATTGTGGGTCCAAAAGTGACAGAAGGATGCGTTGTCGCGCCGCCGGAGCACTCAGTACAGAAAAAGAATTGCGAAAACGCTGCTGAAAACTGCCGAGATCCTGGCACCCGAGTCCGAGACTGGACGCAAGTAACCCCACACACGCGAATTTGATATATGCCGCCATCTGGTGGCCATATTGGTGACCAGGGGCGGATGAAGAAATAGGGAAATTCGCGAAATTTGCAAAAATTTGAAGGTCGTTTGATTAGAGAATTTTAATTTTGTTTCTAATTGTAATTGTTAGAGATGAACAAGATTTAAATGAGTCAATTTTAAGGGCATTTATTACAAGCTCTAAATGCAAACATCAATATTTTTATTTTATTCAACAAATACTTGAATTCGATACTTTTTCGCTCTATAGCGGTACTCTTTTTTGAAAAAAAGCACAGCTATATGAGCAGAAAAATGTCTAATTCGAGTCATTGTTGAGTCAAAGCATTGGGATAGGAACTATTTTTTTTATATTAACGGTTTTTTCAGGCCAAATTACGTTTATAAATTCCAAAATTTTTATTTCAGAAAAACAGAAGTTTAGATATTATTAAATCTAAATGTATTAATAAACCAGTTTTAAAGGGTAACACATTCATATTCTTTTTGAAAATAAATAATATAAATAATTCAGTTGCTATATTAAATACAATTTGAGATTATATTCCAATTTAGAGACTTCGCAAATCTTTCTGAAGTCACTTTTACTGCAATAACTCTAATTGATACAAATTTGGAAATTTGTTCGCCATGTTGGACCCGCCATTTTGGATTTTACAGTTTTGATCTTGCATTCTGTAAGCAAAGATCTGTAAGTACCATTTTAAAATGTCCATTTTCTGTAGATTTTATCTTTATAATTAAAAAATTTAAAAACAGACATTTGCAATAAAACCCTCAAATTTTATTTAAAGAGGTTAAATCCAGCAACAATATGTAGTAGAACTTTATAATTAGTGAATTTAATCGGTTCCTTAGCTAAGATGATTTGAAATAAATAACTCAAGTTCTGATTTTATTTTCGTTAATCTTTGTTACTTTTATTGGTATTTAATATATATATATATAATAATAATATAGATGTATTGTGTATAATATATATATATATATATGTATATCGTATCCGTCAATATCGAATATATTAATATTTGTATCTTCTTTCTTTTTCCATAAATTAAATAAATAGTTCTTGACTGTGATAATAAAACAATATATTTTACAAAAGTAAATAGCTTTAGGTTGCCAGGTATCCGGTGAAGAGTGAGACAGATGTTTTTTTCAATATCGTTCGTTCTAAAAGTTAACTAGACATCCGAAGCTCTGTACCCTAAGTGTGCGAACCTTGGCGAAGTCATGTACTCATTTCACTCTCTTCCCCTTTGGATTCTTTCGATTCCTTGCAACAAATTAAAAAGTCTAGCGCGATATTGTAACCAAGATTAGCACTAGATTTTTCTAAGTGTACAATTTTTCTTTTATAAAAAGAAATTCGATGAAAAAAGTCTTACAAAACAAACTCTCAAAGCATGATTTTTACTAAACGTGACAGCAGATCCTATAAACTATCAAACTCGCTCTTTCTCTCTCTTGCTTCATCTTTTCTACGCGCAGGACCTACTAACGATGTGATGAAAAATTAAGAATCTTCCGATTAAATCAATAGAACTTCGTGCGATTAACCATAAAACGGAAACGAACTTGATCTGAATGTAAAAAGAAATGCAGCTTTCCTCTATGCCCACCCTCTTCCTCGAGATTCTCTTGTGTCGAGAATTGTTAAAATTGACTTTTTAAAACAAGACGATGTCAGAAAAGAAGCATGATTATCGCCAATGTCACCTTGCACATTATTGCTTAACAACAGCGACCTGTTTTGCTCAGTGTTTAGTCGTCTTTTAAAATCGCACGATACGAATTGTTATTAGGCTGAATCGAGGTACCAAGAGGCAAGATGGTTGTTTATGTTCTAGACGAGGCGTGGGGTTACAAGTGAGAACTGTGAGGTTGCTGCTCGTAGAAAAGCACGTACGCTTCGCTGGAAACCACTGAATGAGCCGGAACCGACGATACTCTGCTGTCGTTGTACTCGTGCCATTCTCCCGAGTATGGATGCTTACAGTATGCCGTGTAATGACCCGAGTATGTTGTACCCGAGTGATTCGCAACTCCATACAAGTTGTACGTGCAACCCTGAACTCTAGGTGTAGCAAAGGCACTCAGATCCAAACCTGTTAACGGAAAGTCCACCAGCACGTTCAGTTTCCCACGGAATCGTTCCATCGGTGAAAAACGTTTGAGATCTATCATAAATTCAGTCAAGAAAAACAGTCAATAAAATTATTAAATAGATTTCCGACTTAAAAGAATACTATAAATTTAAGAATCTTGCAGCTTGAAAAGGATACGAATAACCAGAATTTTTGGGAATTTTTGAATGCTGAAGCTCTTGGTACACTTTCTTCTCATCTGACACTTGGAACACGTCGGTTTCTCATCACCGTCGAGTACTTCTTCCCTGGTAAAGTGCTCTAAGCACTGACTGAGCTTCACAGTGCCGCTCCTCGTTGGAATGGGCAAGCTCAGGTCCCAGAAGGGATCCAGGGTTACGGAAACATGATCGCAGGATGTGCATCGTAGGGAGGACCGAAGTTGCCCCACGAAATCATCCACGATCGTGCTATCCTCACTTCGAAGGTATCGCTTCCAACTTTCCGTTGCTTTTTGACTGTCCCTGAAATTAAAAAACACAAATTAAACTACAGCTAAAGATTACATAATAAAAAAGAGGTTCAGTTTATGTGTATCGAAAATAGATTCTCGTAATCTCGAAATCTGAAGCCAGATTCACTTCACCTATTGGTTAGATTTTTATTCGCCACCTGTACTTTAAAATAAAAATCAGAGTTGCCAGCTGATTTTAAAGAATTTTAAAGGAATGTCAAAATAATTTAGAAGAATTTCAAGATTCTCAAGCAACTTTAAAAGAATTTCAAAACAATTCAGAATATTATAAAATAATAATTTTAAGATTTTCAAGGGATTTCACATAATTTAAAAAATATCAAGACATCTGAAAGGATTTCAAGAGATTTCTGTAAGTTTAAACAAATAAAGAGTGGTCTTCACACATCGAAAAGAATACTCACGAATAATGATCAGGGATATCTGTGAGAATTGGTTGCGGCTTGGTTTTGACTCTGTTGACGTCCTCGTGCAGACCTTCAAGCAAATACCTAAGAAACTCCTGAGCGTCCTGTTGACTGTATCCCATGAATCGAGGTGCGAATTTTTGAATTTGAGATTTAAAAGTTGTTGTGTTGACCACGTGGTCACCGCCAACCTCCCATAATTCGTGGATAACTTGACTGAATGCCTTGATAAGAGCTCCTTTCATGCCCGACGATGCGGCATTTATGTCTAGCAAGTATTGCTCGTTGAGTAAATACTCCAGCAGTGGTCTCGTGTTGCTCAAACATTGTATCACACTGTTCATAAAACACTGAAATTTAACAGAAAAATGTTTAAAACATTAGTCAAGGTATAATTTTAAATATAAATAAAAGAACTAGACCAAAATTTTAAAAAAATTGCAGGTTCTCTAAAGCACAAAATAATTCCCTAATTTCTAACAACTTTTCAGCTTTTCCAGTTTCTCTAGCAACCCTCTATAATCTTCTATTTAAATATTCATATCAAGCTGATGATTTCCTATAAAGCCCAACACTGGTAGTGAATACTGCTTTTTTGTTTGTATCTACACCTTTATATTCATCGCACGTTGTTAGTTGTATACATTAGTCTGGACTCTGGGATGGTACAGGGTCAAGGCTAGGTCTTTTTTCAAGGCCCGACTGTCCATATATTGGTTCAGGATATTGAATGCAGTCGATATATAAATAGAGCACGTATGTAATGAGAGGCGAATGAATAACTCACCGTATTTCCAATGTTCCGCAACCCATTTAGACCACATCGCTCGTCACGATGAGCTTGATGTCGATTGCGAACTCCTCTGGCGGTCGGACTCCCCTCCTAAAGACAAATCAAAATTTAACAATCACATTCTTCAATTCTACAATCTACTTTTTCAATTTTAGAATCTTCATTCAAAGATCTTTTAGCATCTCAGAATCTTCGATGTAAAAATCATTAATTCTATTATAATAATTTCGTCCCATACAATTTTATTTTCGTTTTTCGGTCGTCAAAGATCTGTCGTTTTTAGTAGGGATTTTGAAAATCAGCATAATCTAAGGCAAATGCTACACATACTTTCACACATAATTAGTCATTTTATATGTAACAAAAAGATGAACACAATGTTAAAAAATATCTTAGACTTTAAATCGGATACGTACTTGCGAATAAGTTTCGAACACCTGCATCAGAAGTATCATAATTAAAGATTAGAATAATTTTTCATACAAATACTAAATTGTATTGAGAAGAAATAGAACAAGACTGTCTGTCTCATTGAATCTAATTGTACGAGAGAAGGAAATAAAATTCCGATTTTCTGGTGACTAATAACAAAATAATTCTTCAAGATTGAAAGTGATTGGAAGCCATAGTGCTCACCTTGATACGTAGCGTTCGATGGTCAAAAGTGCGTATTTGAACCGATGAATAACCGAGTCTTGCATAGTAGACGTCAGGGGCGACGCGTTTTTGAGTCACTAAGGGTGTCACGATCCCCAGAAAAAATGCATAAGCAAAACTCAGAGCAGCTGCAGTCCACCCACACCACAGCAGCCCCCAACCTATCACTTGCCAAGCCAGTTTATGTTTATCTTTTCAACATTTTACAATTTTCAAACAAACCCAAAATGATCTAGAAATCTCAGCCAAAGTTAAGAACAAAAGTGGATTCTAACAAAAGATTTGAATTAATTAATCTATTGAAAAACAGATATTTCACCCCTGTAATTTAAAAACTAAACAATTTAGACTTGCAACTCCGGACAACAGATGGCAGAAGGCAAACGACGTCAGTCTTCATTCCATAGTGAATCCGCACGATCAAGAACGGATTATCGCACTTTAGAGGTTCCTTCCAGAATCCAGAGCGACTTTTCTCAACGAATTACTGTCCCTGCTGCAGGCGTAATTGAGGAAAGTCGTATTGATTTACGGTTGAGGACGTAAATATGATAGTTTTAACCAAGAATGAGCCGAGAATCCGTTACAGATGTGTAAATCTTAACTCAGAACTTAGGAGTGGTTGCTGAAGTCTATTAATAAAATCATTTGATGCTCACCAGAGACTCTAGTTGGTGTCGACGAGGAACCGAACAGATTTCGTAACAGGGTATATTGTGAAGAAATGTACAACCACCCAAATCCGGAACTTTTCTATGAATTAGGAAACAAAGAAAAGTTTCAAGCTAGAACTATTTACAATTTTTTGCCTAATGAGGAACGAATCCTTTCGACTTGAAGAACTGAAAAGCTCAAGATTCACAAAAATGCTACGTATCAGGGGATATACTATTATTTTTTGATAATATAAAAATAAAATGAACTTCTGATGCATTGATAGTTTGCTTTAAGTCATATTTCCAAGTATTATTATTGTGATTCTGAATCACCAGTCTAGAAGGTGTGAATTAACAAACTATTAGAAAACAATTTTAAAAAATTAGAAAAGACACTCAACTCTATACTCACGGTCTGTAATATCTCTCTTTCCAACGAAGATTGTTTAACAGAAAACCTGGAGCTTTCGCTCGTCGACGGATAGCACAACATTGTTTACAATTTCAATTTCAATAAACTGAAACTGTAAACTAAAATTGGAATAATATGAAACTTACTGGTTCTAGAATAGTTGCAGAAAATCAAGATCATAGAAATTCTTCTAAACAGCACAAACTTTAACACGACCAGAATTTAAATTAAAAATAACTTTGAAAGACTCAGCTAAAGTAATCAATGAAATTGGAATTCATCGCTAGGAAAGAAAACACGAATGTACCGGCACTGGGATAAGAATAAAATTTTACGATAATCCATTTAGTAATTACGTAGTCGAAATTTGAATTCGGAATGTGGAGAGCAGAGGACGTTCGCGTAAATCCATGTGAAAGCTTCCCGACGAAATACGACGCGACATTGATTGCCAGAATTTCCCACGCGTGGACCAGACTCGAAAATTTTTGGCAAGCGACAAAAAGGATCGTTCTGGCGGATATTTTCCACAAGAAAAACTCAGTATTGCTTAAGTTTTGGTAGTTGACATTTAGGTCCATTGCGTCGAGTCATCTTCCGGTTCTAATGATTCAGTTGATAATGATGAATTTGATGATTTTAACAGAAAGAAGGCAATTCAATATCAAATGATAATATTCTTGTTTCTCGAGTCTTGATTTGAATAAGATGAAGGTTTTTCTCAGTTGCAGTCAAAGTACAACGTCGAATGTATCTTTTTAATCTTTCTCTTTCTCTCGAAACACAATCCCAGTAACTGTCTGGCGGAGCGATGCGTCATTAAGGTCAATCATACTCGATGAGCAAACGTCTATACCTGTGTATAGATGTGCATTAGGAGAACTACTAATTCTTGATATAATAATAGACACAAAATAAGTGACACAACCGATGACCCAGCATGCATCATCGCGGCATTTTTCATAAAGTGACCTTGATTTTCTGAAGAGACTGCTTCTTGTGTTTATTTATGAGATTATAAATTTATTTCATATTTTGTGGCTCTTAAGTTCCTTTATTCAGCCCGTTAAGTGTTTGCGAGATTGTATTATTCAGTTGGATTGCAGAGACTCTTGATTTATGTAGAGTTATTGCTAATCACTTTCAGGAAGAGTGTTCACTGAATCTTTAAAGATTTATTGTTTTAAGTGCCTTATCAGAATTTGGAAAAGTGTTATCATTTTATATAGAAAATGTGAAAATTCTATAGAACGAATCCATTATAAATCAGGCAGGTTCTGCTTCTGAAGTCCCAAAATCTCCTGGGACAAAATCAAATATGTAATCGGGACAGCTAAAAGGGACCTATCTCGAAAACTTGTGTTCAGACGATATGTCCCTTTTAACTGTCCCGGTCATATACGTTGTTTTTTAGAGGAAATTAAGCGATGCCTATTTTTGCGATTTGTCAAAAAAAATTTTCTAAGAAGTTATCGGTATTTGAATTTTAAAATTTTATTTTTCAAAAAAACCCAAATTGTGGACCAATTTAAGATAATTAATATTTCTTCCCAGATTCTAGGAAGAAATCTTTAATATGTCAATTAGGTAAAAACTCATAGAAGTTTAAAGAAAAAATTTAAGTTTTTTAGAAACCAAAGAAAAAAATGTAAATACTCATAACTTCGTAGATTTTTTTAATACAAATTGTAAAAATACGTATCGCCTAATTTCCTCTAAAAAACAACATGTTTTATTTCCCATAGATTCTCTTTAAATGAATTCGGTCTAAGTAGGGGTTTGCCAGCTTGTAAGAGGATTATTATGCTGTTAGTAATCCTCTCTTCGTATATATAATTGGCGTTACTATTTCCACTTCGGTTTAAGGATATTAAGTAACAACTGTGTTTAATGATTTCTGTTTGGAGTAGATAGATTGAAAATACAAAAAAGAATTGAGGATTTTATGTCTGTCGTAAAAAACTCATAATAAAACAAATAAAAATAATTCTTACTACATTTTTTAAAGTAAAGAAATGTGTTTTAGTAAATATTTTTTCAAATGTGAAACCAAAACCAATTGTAACAGACTTTGTTCAAAAAGGAATTTTGTTTAATTTATAAAAAGTTTATGTATTTTGAAGCTTTTAAAATATTCTATGTGTACTTTAAGAGTGTTAAGTTTAGAAAAGATCAAAAAAGTCTGGAAATAATATAGAAAGTTTCATTATTAACTTAGAAATTGTAATTAATTCAGCTCAAAACTAAAATGAATAGATGAAGTTAGTGATGTAAATATTTGAATTGATCTGTAGAACTTTTGGTGTTATTTGACTTTAATTTATACTAATAACTGGACAAAATAAATAAATTCCCCTTAATTTCATTTCTAAATTTTTTGAATCCCAAATTTGTCTAAGAGATAAAAATTATCCAATTGAACAAATTTTTCTGAACTAAATTTCCAACACAAGCCTAGGATCAAAATGGGTCACCTCCCAATCCATCTTTGTATTCACAACACTAAACTTTGTACCACTTGCCAAAAATCCAACCAGTGAACACTTGACCTGAAATCAACACCAACCAACTGATCTTAGAGCCACGATTGCCACAGACATTTGAAGCTCCGTCAACGATCGAAAGTCCAATAGACGAATTGGAATCATCACTCACGATTTGTTCGTTGACTCCACGGAAGTTGCTCTGCCTCACTCCAGAAGCTGCAGCGGTCGACGAAGATGGTGAAGAGGTAGCGTCGTTAAAGGAATTGACAGAGGTTGAAAATTGATCAGCTCTCCTGGACGTGGAGGGCATTAAGGATGGATCATCGCCGTGGGTTCCAACTGGTGGTCTCTCCCCCACGCCATTCTCAAGAATGCCAGACGCGAAGGTATTATTGGAGGTGAAGAAAGGATCCTCAAAGGGATCCTCGCCGATCTGGTCTATCTCGCTTTTCGAGTTCTCGAGTCTGTTGAGGGACTCGGAATCGTCTCGGGTCACCTGATCGATGATGCGAATGGAGTCACCACCCTGGACCTCGATGACGATATTACCCTCGCGATAGCGAGCATTGTTGTTAGTTAGCAGCTCCGTGTTATCGAGGTTAGTGGGGAAGTTAGTCAGTGGATCAAGGTTCGCGTCGATCAATCCACCGCCGCCGTGATCACTTGGTGCTACTGAGATCGGAGGTTGTTCCGATTCCTTGCCGAAAGAGTCCTCGTGATCGCGGCGCTGGGGGTTGTCGTTGTTATTATTACAACAGGAAGGCCTGTCTACGTCGGCGTCATGATCGTCGTCGTTGGTATTATTGTTCCGCTCATCGGTGACTGTTACCTCGACGGGCGCCGCGGCGCTATCGTTTTGCGCATGGCTGGTGAGCACCGTGCTGACTGGTGGTCTCTTCTTGTGAAGGGTAGAGTATCGTGACGAGGTCACGGAGGAGGAGGACGAGACCGAGGAGGCTGAAGAAGACGAAGAATCCTGACGCAGGTCTCGGCGAAAGTCACTATTGTAGTCGTCACCCCCGGGCAGATCGTGGTACGTTGAGGATCCTGACCGCCAGGGAGATGTGCATCTCGAGTACTTGTTGGTAAGTCTATCAACGACGGTGGTGCCGCTGCTGATCCCGTTTCGATCTCTGGAAAGGCTGGACGAAGAACTTGATGGTGTCAAGTACCTGCTGCTGGTCCCGATGCCCGAATCAGAGTAGGTAGACGAAGAGACAGACCTGCGAATATGCAATGTGAAAATGAGAACGTAGCTATGACTGACTGGGCCTGCAGCCAAGGGCTCTTAACATTATATAATACAGCGTTCATGAATGCCCACTGCAACGAGAAAAATAGAATATATAAGACCGATCGATAAAACTTTCACTGTATTCTACTAAGATGCATCCACGTGAAATGATCCCCGAAAAGATTCTCTAGTGAAGGGAAAAAGGGAGCTTTTTGTAATACCCTTTGGGTGTTAGAGAGTTTTAAAACTTCCCTCCAAGCCCTGAAAGTTTTTCCCCTATTTAAAATATTGAATCTTAATATCCCAAAAGACCTGAATCCATTATTCTAAAATTACTGCAGAGTTTTAATCTAACAAAAGGAGTAGTAAATTTCTAAGTGTCAGGGTCTAGTCCTTGAACACCGGAAATTGAGTTTAAACAATGGAGCGACGTTTGCCAAATGCATAAAAGCAAACAATTTTTTCCGCGCGCCATCAAAACAGAGATGCTTTTTCCGCTCATTTCCTCATTTCATGACTTATACTGAGACTGACTTTCAATTTCTAAATTTCCATGCTCTTTTGAAATTTGAAATTCGAAATCAGTCGCATAAATAATACTCTTGCATTGCCAATCTTTTGTCTTGACAAATTTGTTAAGCGTGTATGTTGGCGCGTTCTCGTGTTGAGATTTGTAACTGGGTATAAGGTATAAAGCTTTAGTAGGGCGATGGTGCATAAATATTCAACCGCCGTCCATCGGTCAAACGTCAAAGCCTTTTAGAATAATTAGTGTACAGTAAGAAATGTTTAAAGAGTACAAGAAGTGGTACTAAAACACCAGTGTATAATCCGCAGTTAATTTGTGGTAATTATTCTCCAGTATAATTTTTTCAACTCAGGTATTTGTAATACTCTAATAATAAAAACTAATAAAGTTTTTAGAATTACACGGATAAAAATTAGGGTCCAGAATTGACTCAAATATTGTCAAACTATAATAATTTATGTTTTTGCTTTTAGAATGCTCAGGATTTATCTACCATTAAGATAAAAAATGTATACGCGCCTATTTAATCATCAGTGATTTTAAGGACTCTAGGTCTGAACCGAGAACACGTGTCTTCTAATTACAAGATATCATTATCAGAATAAACGTCGTCACAAACGTGTAAACTCTTTCCTATCCGTGACCGATAAACACTTGTTATCTAACACGCGAATCAAATTATGTGAGCAATTTTACATATTCTGTAAATTATTGTTAACATACCGAGCGAAGATTTAAACTTCCATTCGGATTTCCTTTTGAAAACGGTAGGCTATTTCAGAAATTGAGAGTGAATGATCCAAATTCTACATAAATTCCTGGTTTTTGTGCAAAAAACATTATAATCAAATAATTTTTCACTATATAGAAAAAACTTTTACTTCAAATTTGAAAAGTGAGAAAAAATATCTGATTACAAAATTTCTTGAGTAAATTGAAGGAATTTAACTTTGAGGTTGCAATTTTGTT
>JAUESI010000033.1:11680431-11693945 GCA_032275145.1 Synergus laeviventris
ATTCAAATCTTATCATATTCTAATCAATGAAAAGGTATTATCTAATTTTATTTTTATTGCACCTATACATTTTCTGTACCTTTATAAGAAAATTTGCAACTTCTTTTTTGAATGGATTTCCCGGACCAATAGGGACAGAAAAGACGCAATCAAATTGTAATTTTAAGCAGGTTGGGATTGAGAAATTTATGACCTGGGGTGTTTTAATCTTAAATGAGAGGCATTTCTATTTTGATACTCACGTGACAAGTTTACTATCCAGGTTAAACTTGTTTTTACTGAATACCATTGACTGTAAGAGGATCATCGTTGACCTCGACCTTTCTACTTTTAGGGGAAGTTACGGTAGCTACCTAAAATTCTAGTTATACTATACTAGATCTGTAGACCACAGAATAGACCCTTATATATAATTGGATTATTGTGACGCGACAAAAGAGAAAGAAGCTTTGTGGGCACTATCTTCTTTTTTATAAACTGCAGTATAATAATGACTTCTACTTGTTCTAATAGGGTGGTGATTCGGTGAGCGATTTAAAATTTCCGGTAATTTCCTGGCCAAGTTTTTCAATATTCCCGGTCAACTAAAAGTAACATATTTATGTTTGCTATATTATTTTATTAAAAGAATTAAAAAACTTGATTCTTACTATGATCAAAAGTAAATTCCCGATCATTCCTGATCAAGTCGCCACCCAATTAAAATCAATTCAACTAAAATTGCTCTGTCCTCTCGATTGATTCTTTAGAATTTACAAACAAACGTCATGCAAGAACATTTTTAAAAAAAGAAACAGATTTTCAGGTCTGTTTACGAGTCGAAAATGTTCAGCCTTCACAAATCAGAAAAAACACTTCAGTTAGAACACAAAAGTGCCTGAAACAATTTTTGTTCCAGATTTCAAAAAATTCGGTCACTGCAGCAAAAAAATAAATAGAACAAAAAAAATAGTAAAAATTCGAATGAAAAATGGAAAGCATTCTATGACCACGTGAACACTAGTGGTTAGAAGATGCGTAAAGTTTTAGTTGCATTAGTAACACATACGTGAGTTTGCTTATTGTTTTTTTGGATATTAAAAAAGGGATGCATGAAAGGTTTTTGGAGGACAATCGCAAAATGAGTTACGAAAAGAAAGCGAAGCCAAAGCGTGCTGTGTAACAGTTGCGAAACGAGTTGGTGATTATAAAGTCACCTCACCTTGAGGGTGAGCAGTAGGACCTTCCGGACACGTAGCTGATCCGGGAAGTGCCTAATGGCTTCGAGTAACTGCTGGTCGAGCGATCAAGTAGCGAAGAGGTCGTGGAGGAGGGTCTGTAAGTGTTATATTTGGACGTCGAATTTCCGATCCTGGATGTCGATGTCCCACTCGAAGTACTAGAGTATCGTCTCGATATGCTCGGCGATAAGGGTGCCATGGGAGTCGAACTGTAAGAAACTGCAACTGCACCCGAGTAAGCTCCTTGATGAAATGGCATGGCACCTGAGGTAGACAGTTGAGAGCCTCTTCTAGAGCCTCCCGTGTTCCCGTCCTCTCTGCCGATTTCTTATCAGTCTCTAGAAATCGCAGGAAGAGCAAAAAAGAAAAGAATCATTGTTACTAATCATCAAGTGGAGCAAAAAGGGTTTATGAATTAGCTTCAGTGGCTTTTCCAAATTAGATGAAATTGACATTCGATAAAATTGATCAGCCAAGAGTGAAATCTGAAATTCATTGAATATTCAAATTTCACACACGAAGAATTTGTGTAAGATCAGCGATTGTCAGGCTTGGAATTGTTTAGATAGACTATTTTCCGTTATCTATTTTTATTCATACGTCCTATGCTGCTTTATATGAAAATAAGGTAGCCAGGTAGAAACCAGACTTCGTCGTAAGACTCATTTTACGCCTACGTTTTTACCCTTAAGTGACGATGATTGTCCAAGGTGGATGAAAAATTCATTCCCACAAGTAAACCGTTTTTTATACTCCCGTAAGATTTTTCATTCTTTTCCGCATGATCTCACTCTCTTTAACATATATACAGAGTGTCCCGGTACTCAAGGTACATATTTATATTTCTGGATTCCAAAAAAAAATTGAGTAAAAAATTCAAATACAAAAAATTTGTTAAGTGGTATATTAGCAATTAAAGGTTAACCAATCGAAAAAAATGCGTTAGATAGCCGACAATCCATGTGCCATTGCTGTGAGTGTGTGAGAATACAAGTTCAGATCATATAACTTCCCCTCAATTTATTTTTGTAGGAGGTTTTGACTCTTTGGTGCAACTTCACACTTAAACGAGATTCGAAAATAAACAAGTATCTTTTTCATAGCAACCAAGTTAAAAAAAACATTGCTTGATGAGTTAATTACCTTACGTAAAATACATGCGTTGTTTGAATTCTGTAGAATCTTCCTGAATTCTTATAATTCCGCAGAATTCACTCGAGTACTGTGGAAATTCCTTGAACTTTATGAATTACCTTGAAAACTTTTGAATACATTGAATTATTTGGAATTTCAGGACTCCGAATTAATTTAAAGATTTTGAAGCTATAAAAATACGTAATAAATTGTTTGAAGTTGAAAGACTCATAAATCCGGCAACTTCTTCAAAATTCTTCTGAATTTTAATAAAATCATAGCATTTTTTAAAAATTACTTGCTAATTAGTCTAGTTAGGGAGTCGGCTTAGATACAACTGAAGAAGGAAGATGAACCCTGTATTTGAATTCCACAGAACTCCCTCGAATTCTGGATAAATAAATTCAATACTTTAAAATTAATTAAAGGATTTTCGAATACTGTTCAAGCTACGATAATACATATCAAATTATTTGTATTATTTGTAAAAATTCCAATTAATTCAATGAATTCATAAATTTTCAAGGCAATTCAAAAAGTTCATGGAATTTCAACAGAACTCGAATGAATTCTGCGGAATTCTAAGAATTCAGGAGGATTCTCCAAAATTCAAACAACGCATGCATTTTACGTAGTGTAATCAACTCATCGAGCAATGTTTCTTTAACTTGGTTGCTATGAAAAAGATACTTGTTTATTTTCGAATCTCGTTTAAGTGTGAAGTTGCACCAAAGAGTCAAAACCTCCTACAAAAATAAATTGAGGGGAAGTTATATGATCTGAACTTGTATTCTCACACACTCACAGCAATGGCACATGGATTGTCGGCTATCTAACGCATTTTTTTCGATTGGTTAACCTTTAATTGCTAATATACCACTTAACAAATTTTTTGTATTTGAATTTTTTACTCATTTTTTTTTTGGAATTCAGAAATATAAATATGTATCTTGAGTACCGAGACACCCTGTATATCTATCTTGAATGATAATATTTTTACCTAGAATTTTACTACCTATAATTTATATACTTCCAGAGTTTTTTATTAAAACTTTGAACGCATAGTAATTTTTATTTCAATAATAAACCCAAAGGAAGAATGACCAAAATAACTCATATCTTTTTACACGACTGTATATTTCCGTAATAGCCAACTTCCACATGCAGTTATGAATCCCACAGTAGTAACTCAGCCTCGACTACCTTGATTTTAAGCGAAAAGTTAATTGTTCGTCTACCAGTAGAATTTGGTGCATCTCTCTTCAGTTTCCGTTTAGTAAAATATACGACACCCTGAACTTTTGGATTATTTTGGATTGCAAATTGCAAATGAATAAATAAAAATGCTGAATATGAAATTAAAAAATGATTATTCATTTATCTTTAGCTTGAAAATTACTCTAAGCTTAAACGATTTTCCTATTTAGTCGCCAGAATTAATCATTCTAATTGAGTTATAAACCATTAATATAATGAGACTCTACTCAACATTATGTTAATTAAGAAATTAAGAAATTAAAAATTTGTTTATTTTTCAAGGAGAAATATTTTATCTGATTTTATCTTCACTTTTAAAATAGCTAATTCCCAATTCTCCGAGTCAGATCTATATTCTGCTATAGATGTATATATAAAGTCAATAACAAAATTGCATCACCTCATCAAATTATATTGTTAAGTAATGTTAAGTAACTATGTCATTTTTCAGTTTGATTCTATTGAGCTTAAAGTTGCGTGCGCCTACGTATAAAGATGATACGGTTTAATCTCTTTTTTCTTTAGTAGGCTCGTTAACGTCTAATAGCTATACGTAATTCATAATATATTTCTAAGTTCAGGAGGAAGAAACTTAAAATCTAGATATAACTGGATTCAATTATTGATCGGCACAAAAGTAAACTCGTAACTTTAATAATACAGTTCAAATTCTCTTATAAAACTTGCAGTTTCATAACTGTTTAAAAAAAAATTAAGTTGAACAATTAATAAAATTGACAATTTCCACACGGATTGTAAAAAAGTTTCCAAACAAACGTAGCAAAAGTATGAATAAATAGGGAAATTCAATTGAGAGGGATTGTATGTTACATCATATAGAGATCAGCCTCTTAATGCGGTACTGCGATTAGATGGTGTTTTAACGCAATGATCAATAAATCGCCTTTGACTAAAAAGCAAAATTAGATTCCTAAAATTGAACACAATCAAATTGTAAAAACGCTTAAAAATAAAAGACCAGCGAAATTATCCGATCTAAATTTTTGAAAACTTTCTCGGAAATATACAAAATCAAAAAGTGAGCCGATCATTTTGATTCCGATAGTAAAGTTTCCACAAGCAACGGTATTGCGACAAAGGATGACTTGCAAAGTCGTATTTTTTTACGAAATGAGTAGGTGTTTATTAACGTTAGTGTCTCCAAATATATACTCTTAGCAAACATTAAGTATTGGTAAACAAGTTAAGGCTAATAGCAATAATAACAGCTATTATATTTTTATAATATCCACCTTTAGTATAATTTAAGATTAAAAGTTGAAGAGTTGAGCAAGATTTTACCTTCATAAATCTGATGAAGGGAGACAAAACTCAATGTAAATGTTTACACACTGGAAAACGCCTAGAGCTCATAAGAAGGATTTTAAGATGGAAGTTAAATTATGGAGTTTGATTCAAAGATGCTTTAGTTTTTATACTAACAATTTAACAAGCAACTGTTAATATTAAAAGATTTCAAAACATTAAATTACTGCATTTGTAAATATACATATCATTTTGGAGTAATTTGAAATTAAAAAGGAATGAAAATGATAATATCGTATTAGAAGGTTCAAAACAGTCGCACGATTAGAGCTCTGATGAACTCTAAAATCCATCTTTTAAACTGGAGTCACATTTTGAGTTTATTACATTACACATAGCAAAAAAAAACATCAATTAAATCAATTACCTCAATTCAAAAATGGTATTTCTCCTCTAACTGACATTAATTTATCCTTCATTGTAGTATCCACAATTTAACTCCTGATGTATCAACTCACACCTCGATTCCAGAATAAGAAAACACCACAAAACTGACACTTTTATTTAACTACGCTACAACTCGTAAAACTCAAGTATTTTCATGATTTTCTCTCCAAGAACTTAAATCTTCTCCATCACTGACACTGGATTTTTCGCATTGCGACAATACTGTGCGGAATCGTCCGAAAAGCGACACAAAATAATCGAATTTGGCTCGAGGAAGTGGAAAGCCGCCGGACGAAAATAAACCTACGCCGAAATCTCAATGGACTAGCGTAGATCGCTGATCGATGACATTTAATCGTAATATTACAAACATGGAAAGGAAACGTGACACCTTTCACATTCCTTCAGTGCCGAACGCGCACGTGGAACTCGCCATTGATGGCATCGAAAGCACTTTCATTGGCCTTTATATTGAGCAAATTCTAACAATAAAGTTCGAAAGGAAATTGAAAATTTGTCATTAAGTTTTGACACTGTTCACGAAAAATATCAGAAAGGGGATTATAGAGACCTGAGACCTAAGTAAACCCTTTTCAGGGCCATCAGTAAGTGGTTATCCTTGAACTGTAGCCTAGCCTCGTGACACGAATTTTCAACGTGAGCCGAGGGATAATTCTTTACAACCTACACATTGACATCAGACTTCTGAAAAGCTGCAAGATCTATTCCCCCCTAATCTATACGCCCACTGTCCACGCACTTCTGGTTGTAGAAAAAAAAGACTGAAAATGCCGAAAATACTTACTGCACGATTGGGAAGAATCTCATGGAAGGAATACGCGTGGGATTTTGACACGCTCTCTCTTGGATACAGGATTTCGGAATTATTTGTTTCGTCCAACTCAAAATTTCCAGTTCACTTCGAGAACAAATTTGACGAGGCTGGGCGGGAGGTGCGCCGAAAACGCGGTGACGAAGACTTCCTGGTTGTCATGGAACTACACAGGTCATTTGGGATTTGGGAGCGCAAGTGACGTCAGCGCGGCAAATATTTCAGATTTTTTTTTTACTTTTTCTAGACTTTTTCCCACGAGAGTCTGAGGTTGGTCTGAGGTTTAAAGAGAGTCGCTTATTCCGTGGATCCGATCGATTATCGCAATTCATTTGCACGGCAATTTCACTCACTCACTCACTCCAACTCGTTCACCGGAGACACAAATACATATATATTATAACAGAGTATCAAAAAACATAAGTTCCCGACAGAACTGCGAAATTGTGTGGCATTTGTGTCAATGTTAATCGCTGTTCACCGGCATAATTACCTTTGTCCTTTTGCTTTTTTTAAAATTCTTCACAATTTGAGAGACCACGAGATTATTCACCACTGGCTTGCGCAAACAATATGGCTGTTACACGGTTGCCGATTTCTGTGATAATCAGTGCAACATTGCCATATTTTTTAAGCGAATTTTTGCTTTGCATCTGCGCCGGCGCAGGGCGCCAAATTTAAAATTAGAGAAAAATTAGTTTTAAAAAAGTTTTTTTTAAGTTTCAGGATATTCAGTTTAAGGTTAACCTTATGGGAATATTCATTAAATTTAACGTTACCTTACGTGAAAAATTATTTTTAAGAATCATAGCATAGAATGTCAGAAATACAAATATATTTTTTCATTAAACAAAATTCAAAATCAAACTTGATAAAATACGAACATTATTAATGTTAATATTACATAATTATATGTACAAAGTATAATATTAAACCCTCACTCATCCAGAGTGTTCTTTCACATACTCGTTAGCCTGTTCCCTAACTTTTTGAACAGATTCCGATGTCCCGTATTGCTCCTCAAAATTGACGAACTTTTTAAATAAAACTTTCATCTTCCTAGGCGGTAGGACTAGTGTGGTAACCGATCTTTCCAGTACTTTTCTTGCTATCTCAATGTCTCCTGATTTAACTAAAGAATCCACATACGACGACCACACATCAATTCGTTTTGGATAGGTGGTTACAATTTGCTCAAACAGTGTCTGTGATCTCTCTTTATCTCCAAAATTGGTCTCCAGGTGTGCGAACCGTATTATCAAGTTAATATCTGTAAACAGAATTAGTTCAAGTTAAATCAGGACTGCTCAAACTGCAGCTTTGAAATTTTAACAATTTGAGGATTTCATTAAAGTAATTGAAGATATTTTTATATAATATACTTACGTTCATGTGGCGGTAAAGACTGCAGTGCTCTCTGCATGATATGCCTTGACTTATCTTTCAGTCCCACCATCAGCAACGAAGCTCCACATTTAATCCACATTTCTGGGTTCTCCTTGAATTTCTTCACAATCATGTTTACCATCTTCTCCATATCGATTTGCTTTCCAGTATCAGCATAAATTGTAAGCATGTGACCATAAATTTTCACCGCATCGTTTACCCTAATAGCTTCCTGAAAAACTTCATCCAGGGATTCAGGGGTTCCAAACCTAGACTCTAAGTTCAACCAAGCTTGCCAAACATTCAGTCTCTCGTCTTCCTCCCGGAAATTTATTATTTTTACCGCTCGTTTAGCGACCGCCCTCGCCTTCTCAACTTCCGTAGCCTGAAGATGATACGCCATATACTGTATCCAAACGAGCGAACTATCAGGACTACCGAGAACTAGCCTATCAAATTGATCCACCGAATTCGGCATCTGAGAAGAAGCCAATGCTTCTTCACGTTCTCTGATTTCCCTTTCTTTTTGCCTCTCCTGTTCTCGACGTTCTGCAGCACTTAGTTTTTTCTTTTTTTGCTTTGGTTGATCTTCACTGTCATCCTCACTATCGCTCGAAGATTCTTCTTTTGAAGGCACAGTACTTGGTGTCGTATCCCAATAAAATCCACATTCAGGGATAGTTAATTTGCTTTTTTCCTTCTCATTTTTACTTTCTTTAATTTCCTTTGCCTTTTTAAATTCTTCCTTTTTCAGTTTCTTTTTTTCTTTTTCTTCAGACTCGTTTTTTCTTTTCCTATTCTTCTCTCCCTTATTCTCAATCTCTCGCTTCACAGATTGTATATTTTTCAAACTTTGTTTTCCTTGCTTAGGATGAATATCTGTTTTCAAGACAGACTTGTTCTCTTTAACAGCTTTAATTTCAAAAACTGCCTTTGGAACACAGATAGGCAACATATTAGATTTTATTTCATTAAATACAACAAAACATCGAACCTTCTGACCGAGAGAATAAGTTGACAAATTCGGATTCAGATCGTTCAAATGCAATCTTGCAGGCATAACAACCAAACTACCGCTGTACTCTCCCTTCAGAAGAACGAGGATGAACCAGTTCGTTATGAGAATGACAGTTCCTCGCAACTGAGCATCCAAAGGCAAATTTTTTATCTTATCTTGCTTGTTGCTTATGGACGACACCAATTGAGTTAACAGAGTAACTTCCACAAGATCATATATAAAATTCACCCAGAGAACTGCTCCCTTCACTTTGTCTCCTACTTTCAAATTTCCTTTGTAGTGATCTTTTCGTACTGTTGCTTGCAAATTGCCTTCTAGCTTTAAAACTAGACCGTGCTCAGTTACCTTTTCTACAACACCCTCAACTTTCTGTCCTAACTTAAATGAAGATATCGGCTTGTTCTTGAAGTAAAACTTCTCTCCCAAATCCTTCATTTTAGATAAATAAAGACTGAGAACATCAATAGCCGACATCATTGAATCCTGCATTTTGGATGATTCATTCCAAAGGTCATGGAAATATGTTGATAAAGATACTTGCTTTTGTGCCAAATTTACAGCAACAACTTTGCCAAAGATTATTTGATGGGGGTGTATAAAATCCCCATTTTCTAGATGAGCCTTGTGTACTATTCCGTAATTGTTAAATACTTCGATAGGCATTATCACTTTTAATCCTTCGTTTGTGATTTCTTCAACAGAGCAAAAAATTGTCGAGCCGACTTTCAGTTTCTTGAAGTTAGCGTCATCTCCCTGCGGAACGAAAGTGGTGCTTAAAAGCAAAGTAGGAAAAGTTGAGAAAACCAGAGCACGTATTGCGTCTCCAGGGACAGTTTTGGCTGCAATTAGACCTCCTAATTCTACACAAGGAGCAATATGACCAGCTGGAAGAAAACCAGTCGCCTCTAAACCATTTTTCTCAATCCTCAAGTGTATTCCCTCAATTGAGGAATCAATAACAAGTCCATTGACATCTTCACCTATTTTGAAATTTGCTTCCTTCTTTTTTTCATCCTTCACTATCCTTAGTGTCATTCGGCTTTGATTCACATTTACATCTTTGATCTCTACAGTCACTACTTGTCCGATAATGTAATTCCAATTCATCTTCTTGGTTCGAGGATCTAGAAAAGCTGATGGAACCCAGCCCGCAACTTCTCCAAAGAATTTGACCAGCATTCCTTTGGGTGTAATTTGTCGAATTGTTCCGTGATGCAAAGTACCGATCTTGGCATTTTGGACACTATCCAACAAGGGTAAAGTAGAGTTGATTAAAAGAGGTTTTAGTGTCAACTTTACTGATCGTTCACTGCTGCTCAGCACTCTAGCTTTCACAACCTGACCGACTTTTAATTCAGTTACCAATCCTCCCATATCGGAAGCATGTTCAGGGGGAACTGTTCCAATGTTTTTTCCAAAAGAGACTATAACGAATCCACTATTTTCGTTTATTTCCACAATAGTCACATCCATTATTTCTCCAGGAGCAAAACTTGACGTCGAAAGGTGCTTTTCGTTTAAAACAGTTTTCTCCATTGTACAAATATACAGTTTGTCCATAGGATCATACGTAAGAACTCGACATTTGTGCTCTGATTCAGGAATAAAGACTTCATGCATTTTGTCAAAGTTCACATCGGTCCTTCTATATGGAATAAATCCTTTTAAACCTTTTGCTAATTTCAGAAATACTCCATTCGATTCTCTACACAAAACTCGAGCACTTTCTACGATGTCTCCCTTATTTAACTGCAATTTTTCAGGTATTTGCTTCAGGAGAGTGAAGTATGCGAATTTCACGGTTGGAATTACGTAAAGCAAAATCCCATCAAGTTCCATTCCTGGTGTGTAATGAGACAACGTTTTTGGAATATGAACTTGATTGATATAGCCGATACTTCCATCGTTATAGGTAACTTGTAATCCGTTAGAAAGAATGCTCTTTACACTGAGAGTTAATTGTGTTCCAGGGGTAATAGTATCCAGGGACTTTATTTCTTCGAGGACCATCTCCAAATGTTTTTGTTTCGTCGAAAGAGCCAGTGTGGATGAGTTATCTGCCGTCTTAATATTTTTTACTGAGCATGTAACTTGTTTTCCTGGAACTAAAATGTAAATTGGACAAATACATTATTTAAAAAATTGGCCTGATTAAAATTAAAAGAGAATAAAATATTAAAAATGTTAGATATCTTACAATATTCACAGTTTTCTTCGACGTCCTTCTTTGACAAAAAGGCTCTCGCATTAGCGATTCCAGTCTCAATCACATATCCGTGATCTTCAATACTGCTAACTGTACACACAATTTTAGAGCCTTTTTTTAACGAACTGGAACTTAAATTTTGGTTTACCAAGTTTGATTCCAAGGATAAGGAGACTCTCCATCTTTCATCTTCACCGAGGGCTTTAATATAACAAACTACATAATCTCCTGCAGTGTACAATTCTGGCAGAGACTTGAATTCAGAAAGTGAATCACTTTTTGAATTGATTATGCTCTGCAATATATTCGTATAAGATTCACTGATATCTGTAGCTTTTACTCGACCACTTAAACGTCCTGGTAGAGAAACAATCAAATCGTAATTTGTGACCTCATGAATTCTTCCTAATATTACCATTCCTTCACATAAAGTTGAATACGTAAGTGATTGGGCTGCTGATGCGACAAGAACATCATCATCTTGATCTTTCTTTTTTAAACCTTTCTTAGCACGAACTTTTTTTGCCTTTACGGGATTATTCTTCTCGAATAAAAACTGTAAATATAGAAAAAGTGTAGGTAATTTAAAAAAACAGCGAACTATGAACAGTGGCGTAACTAGAAAATGGAGACCTTCCGTAAAAATGTTAGAAGCTCACAGGTTTGTTGGTTTGGATTTGGACTACCAGAGAATAGATTATGTGTTCTATTTTACAAAAAGGCCGATTTATAAATTTCTTCGTAATAAAATAAAGAGAAGCTGAAATACATAGTGAAATTCATTTTTTCTACTGTCAAGAAGACCTAATCAGGTCTAGAGACCCCTAGGATATTTTTGTAGCTTCCCTACAATGCGGGGTTTGGCTACTACACCGTTACGCCACTGTGAAGATAATTTATTTGTAAATGAAAAATATAGTTATAGTAAGTTAAAGTACTTACAGATTTTGATGCAGGCGCAACTGTTGGTTTTTTTCCCCCACGGGGAAAATCTTTTTGGGTCATCTACGAATAATAAAACTTATTTAAAAATCTTATCAATAAAGTATATATTATAACAATTAAAACAGTAAAATCTTCTTAAAGTTGAAGTTTTGAGGTTAGATGATGCTTGAAGACTTCAAGAATAGTATCAAGATTCCAATTTTTCTTAGAGAGGTTTTGGTATATGGTAACTTCTTTACTATTATATTTGTACTGACATATTAATGAATTGGTTGTAAAATTTAATATCAAAAGATTGTGTATTGAATATACTATACAAGTTACAAATATGGTTTAAAATGCTTATCAAACGCTATAATTTATACTGGAAATGGATTGTAAGTAGCATTACTTACCTTTAGAACTTGTAGATTATTTACTTAATCTAAATTTTACGATAAATTCACGTTTATAAGTTGTAAATGCCGTCCACTTGTGTAAGCATGGGAAACTGGATTCTGGAAGTTGCTGGAAGTTGTGAAACGTTAAAGCGGTGAAGGCACATGTTCAAATTTAGGTTAGGTCGTTAGGTGCATAATGCGCACGCGCAAAACTTTAGAAGGGCGGGGAAATTTAAATTTCATTCTTCTCTGAAAAAAAAAATTTTTTTCAAGATATTCTAAAATCTTTATTCTTGCATATTTTTGTAGCTTTTACATAATAATAAAGTACTTCAAATATTTTTTTAATTCCTATGTACAAAGTGAATTCGTTGTTGTTTCAAAATGATTCTATTAATAAGCGGGTATTCTTTCGTGTTTCGGTAAAGGTTTAATTATATTATAATCAAGTACGAAATTTTTCGGAGGAACGAAAGCTCCTGCAACAAATCTTCCTTCTGTGGCCAAGAAATTGTAAGTAGACACTGCATGTTTAATCGGCAAAATTTCTACGCTTATCTTAGATTCCTTTAACCATGCTCGAAGATCTACTAAAAATGGCGCAGAATGTGGATATTCCCTGTCTAATCCAATAACTAACATATCTAATTGTGGTTCTAGTACAGTAAATAAAGATAAACTATTTGCATTCATATCCGAAGATGTGGCGATATTCCAACTCAGAAAGGTACGAGGGAAAATAATAATTGGACCCATTATTTTGAATCCGGCAGTCAAAGTAAACCCGTACTGAAAAAAATTTTTTATTATGATAATTGCACGTATAAAATCAGTTATTATTTGTAAATAAAATGATTACATTAATTTTGAAATATAGATATAACATACCTCAGAAAAGGCATCTACTAAAAACCCCTGCGACAAATCCTTATTAAGAATTTTAACTACGGTCTTTCCATCTGATTCATAAGCTGATCTCCTTATTGTAGAACTATTAAAATATCTGTAAAAACGTAAAAATGTGGTATAATTCTATAACTGTAGTCACATTTTGTTTATTAAATATCAGTGCAATAATTAATTGCACTGATTAATTATAACGTAAAGTTAACAACAATCAGTAAAAAACTTACCTTTTGACCACAGTATTATGCCTAATAAGTTTGCTAAACAAACTCGACATTTCGTCAATTCTCAATTAAACAATTACCAAAATATTTAGAAAAATACTATTTATATTTCCAATAAAAAGTTATTGTTAATAATAATCTATAAAACGCACTTTTATTTTATAACAATTAGATTTCTTATACTTATTTCACAGCTGATCTCTGATCACCTGGTTTTTGAGGTTATGTTATAAATATAGCAGACGATCCACCAAGCAAGTGCGTCAAAGTGGATAATATCAGAGAGTTTGATT